>JAAGKR010002226.1:0-82777 GCA_011419295.1 Clarias macrocephalus
GAAATATTAAATGTGCTCTGTTAAAAATTTCTTAAAAATACAACCAAAAGCACCAGGTTCACGATTTACCTGCATGTCTGGATGGATACATTCTTTATTGATCTCAGTTGTGGTGGGGTTTGGACCAGAGAAACCAGAAAGCAGCTTGACTACTTTACCTCGTAACAGGAAACCAGTGTTTGCTAAAGGTTTTTTTGAGGTTTCTCCAAAATTCCTGGGTCCAGAGTCCAGGGTGAGCGGAGGTTCACCAAAAATAATATCAAAGGCTCACAGTTAGGATCCTCATTAAAATATGTTGGCTTGGGAAGTTTGTGCGTTTGTTTTGGTAACTCTGTCTTGGCATCACATTCGTGAAACCTTGCCACTTTTAAGCGCTTTTAGCCTGCAGTACAGGGTAAGGATAGGAGCAAAAATAAAAAATATTAACTTTCAAACTTGAAAGTTTGAAGGTGGAGATGGAGGGCTTAACTTTTGTTCAACCCGGAAAATGGTCCAAGGCCAAAGTGTTAGATGCGTAAACATACCATTGAGAAAAATCAAAAAGCCTGACAAAGCCACAGTCAGGAAATGTCTCATTACTCATGAACGTTCAGTCCTTTTTACCCACTGGCTCATGGAAAAGGAAACTGGAGGGATGCGTGTTTGAGGCATGAGCGTCAATGCAGTAAATATGACATTCAAGAATACCGGAATTAAATATGCAAATGAACATACTGATTCTAGCCTCCAAGCAAAAAATTTTTTTAATGGACCTGAATTTCAGAGCAGTTGAAATCCAAAATCTGAACGTCACCTTTCATTAGGGCACAAGCACTATAGGGTGAGCAGGAACCTCTTGTTTTCCTAAGGATTTTTTTTCCCACCCTTTTGGACTTTTTGGAGATCTTAACATGCTCAAAAAGTCATGAAACCTGGCAGACAAGTTGGAATCTGCTGCCTTTCGGATGCCCCAGGGGCCCCCACACGAGACCTCGGTACACATTTAGAGCTCATTGAGCCGAACAACTTTCGCACTGCATGTCCTGGGCTCAACTCAACAGGAGGCCGGTTATTTTGGGTTGTTCGCAAAAACACACCTGATGGATTCTGATATACTCCTCCTAGGGAATTTATACAATCATTACCAAACTGGGCCAATGTGATCTAAAGACATTGAGGACACAAAATTGTGGAAGGATTTTTGATATCTCAAACGAGTCAGCCGTCATAATGTCTTAAACTTACGCTGAAACATTATTAATAACTTTCTGTGTGGCCTTATATTGAGTGACATTATATTCAGTGACACGTTTAGTCACATCACATTCAGGAACATCATAGTGTGCCGCTTATTTTCCAGCATCTGCGGCCTATTGTACACATCACAAATGTTAATACTCACACACACATGTGCACACGCACAAACACACTCACACACAGACACACACACCCCTCTCTCACACTCACATACACACACGTATAACCAAACACACTCACACTCATGTATCAAATTTTGTCACACGCATGACAAATTTTAACACTCACAAACACATCTCTGTCTCACATGCCCGCACCCACCCACACACACTAACAAATCACATGTCTCACACACACATTACCCACATACTAACAGACACATCACTAATGTTAACACACAGACTCACACACCACATACACAAACATGCACAAACACATTTACTTGTCACACACAGACTGACACAACCACACGTCACACACCTCTGTTCCTCCCTCACTCTTACACACACTAATGCACTCAACAAATATTTAGGGCCCAAACTGACATCAGCCGTATATAGTGTGTGATGTGTGCAAGTTGTGTGGTGCAACCGGGTGGCAATGGCTTTTCCAAGGTCTTAATACACTTTAATAACACACAGGTTGTACGGTGCGCCTGGGGTTGCGATGGCACAGGGTGCTTGGGCCTGTCATCGTTGCTTGCAACTATATATTTATTTATTTTCCACCCTTTTAGACTTTTCGGGGGTCTTAACATGCTCAAAAACTCATGAAAATTGGCAGACAGGTTGGAATCTGCTGCCATTCAGATGTGTGGGAGTCATGGGCCACGGGCGTAGCTCCAAACGGGGCTGATGTGATCTAAAGACATTGAGGACGCAAAATTGCGGAGGTATTTTTGATATCTTAAACGGGTCAGCCGTGATAATGTCTTAAACTTACACCAAAAGATGATTAATAACTTTCTGTGTAGCCTTATATTGAGTGATATTATACTCAGTGACATTATACTCAGTGACATCACATTGAGGAACATCATAGTGTGGGGCTTATTCTCCAGCAGCTGCAGCCTATTGTACACACATAAACATCACAAACGTTAACACACACACACACACACGCATGCACAAACACATCCACACGTCACACACAGACTGACACATCACACACAGAGGGACACCTCTGTCCCTCACTCTCACACACACTAACGCACTCAACAAATATTTAGGGCCATATATAGTGTGTGATGTGTGCAGGTTGTGCGGTGCAACCGGGTTGCGATGGCACAGGGTGCTTGGGCCCGTCATCGTTGCTTGCAACTAACAATACAATAAACATACAATAAACAGACAAAATTATGTGGACAATTTCACGTAATTCCGCCACAAGTTCAGTTTATGAAATTTTCACGCGACTTAATGTTAGTGCTAGGGCTTTGGTGAATTCCTGGAGAACTCTACCTTCTAGGAATGCACAGTGCCCATGGTAAAGTTTAGTGGTGAAGGGATAATAACCTGTTGCTGTTTTGGCCCTCAGTTCCAGGGAAAGTAATGTCCTTAGTGTAACTCTTACACCATACAAAGACATTTTATTCAATTGTACGCTTCCACTTTTAGGGCAACAGTCTGGCGAGGATCCTTCCCTGTCTCTCTTTGACTCTGCCCACAAACATACCAAGCTTATGATTCAATTATTTGTCACGTGTAACTTTACAGCACAGTGAAATTATTATTATTTCTTTTTGCATATCCCAGGTAGGAAGCTGGGGTCAGAGGTCAGGGTCAGCCAGGATACAACTCCCCTGGAGCGGAAATGGTTAAGAGCTTTGCTCACTGACTCAACAATGGCAACTTGGCAGTCCTGGGGCTTAACCAAGGAACTCAGAGCTTTAACCATTTGAGCTACACCTGCCCTCTTGCTCAAATAGACACGGATTTGACACGTTATCATGGAGCAACTCCAGTGGTCTGAATAGAACCCTGAAATCAATCTCAAAACATTTGGGATAAAATTAGATTTTGAACACAAACTGAGTTTGTATACATTCACTGGTCGGCATGTAGTCTCCACATACTTGTTGATATTCGGTGTATTTTTTAAATCTTTATTATTCAGTTTAGCTTTCAGCTTGAAATTCTCATTGTCCACCAACACCAAACTGCACAGAAAAGGGTGATTCCCCTGAACCCATGCACTGAAAGCAGTATATACAGTCCCTAAAAAGTGTTTGTTTGTTTTTTGTATTTGGCCTCTCTACATCACCAAACTGAGTTTGAAATTAAACACACGATATGTCAGTGAAGACTTTGAGCTTTAATTCAAGGGAGTTTAAGAAAGGTGTGGCATTAACCATTTAGGAATTACAGCCATTTTCATACACACCCCTATTTTTTACCATTTTACAGCAGCGCTAGACGCTGACTATCCAGCCTCTGGCCACAGCCCAGTACGTCTCTCTAGTCTGTCTGCTTGTGTGTTACTTGCTTGACAGCAACTTCATTCTGTGACAATATTGACAAACTGGAAAAAGAAGCATAATGATTATTATTACTGATTATTATTATTTGTTTGTTTTTAACGAGGAATGGTGTTAAAAACTTCAGCTCGATTGCACGACAGAAGCAGCGCTAACAAATCTCGTTTTTCCTTTTCCTAAAATATTTATCCTCGCCTTTCTAACATTGACACTGGTGGCAAACAAATATCCTTGTTTATAGACGTGTAAGGTTCTTTTTTTAACTATATTTTAAAAGATATTACTTTGAATTTCAAATGTTTTTTTGTTGTTGTTGTTGTTGTTTATGTTGTAACCACAGTGATCACGCTGTAACGCTGTTGTTGTTGATAGATAGCAGCCAGGGTACTGAAGGACCACAAAGTACCCACAAATAGAAAAAAAATATTTACTGTTAATTAGAATAATCTATATTGTAGCATAAATATGCATTTCTCTAGTACCACAAACACATGCACTAAAACTTGGCTTTGGGAAGAAGTAGCTCGTTTCAGCCTCCTGCGTCTTCAGCACTGATATTTGGATCTGCAGCATCAGACTAGTGTTCAACTGTACAGTTAAGTGGAGATTGCTCCACAGAGAGGTGCACTACACACAAAGCACTTTCGGGGCCCACACGCTTGTTTCAGACAAGGGGCGTTTCCAAAACGTTCTGTTCAACCACACCAGGTGCTGGTATCAGTACCATGTATCGTCAAGAGCTCCATTAGAAGCACCAACACAAAGTGGTATCAGTGCGTCCCTAATGATGACCCAAAACTTACAGCAAAAGCAAGTCAAAGAAACAAAATCTGGAAAAGAGCCAAATCAGTCACATGACCTCATCTCAACTGAGATGCATTGGACGTCAAACGAAAGCACAAAGACCCAAAACAGAAACTGATGCTGGCTGCAGTGAAGCACAGGCAAAGCAGCTCAAATGAGGAGACTCATAATTCAGACTCGTGTTCTATGGGGATTAGACACATGGGATGTAATCACTGAGTGCAAAGCTTTTGCATCAAAGTATTAAAAGCAATCGTAATTTTTTATGGTTTGTTCGTTACATTACTTTTGAGCCTCTAAAAAATTAATTCGCTATTCGCTTTAATTCTCTTGAATTAAAGTTGGAAGTCTATTCAATTTTATTTGTATAGTGCTTTTAACGATTGTCATTGTCGCAAAGCAGCTTTACACAATCTAAAGAAAATTATTAAAATTTGTACGAAATGAGGCGTGATATGTGTTTGAATCAGAATGATCAGACCGTCCCTGATGAACGAGCCGAGGGCGACGGTGCTGGGGGAAAAACTCCCTGAGATGGTAATAGGAAGAAACCTTGAGAGGAACCAGACTCAACAGGGAACCCATCATCATCCGGGTGATAACGGAGAGCAGGGATTGATCTGCACTCATACTGTGTGAGACTGGAAGTTTAGTATAACAGGAAACGTGTTTAAGTTCATATGGAGTCCAGTTCATTATTGGAGGCTCAGGTAGACTGTAGCAAACTCCAGTCCTGAACTATCGAACGACTGCAGTCACGAGTCCTCAGAGAACAGCTGACTGTATCAGCCGAGGACAGGAGCGTCTTCATGGTGAAGTGGAACCGTCCCCAGACACCACACGCATCCCAGACATACATCATTCACAACTACATCAAGAACCTTTCATTTAAGATGGCCCTTCTTTTAATGTTGGACGCTCGTTCTGGGTAACAATTTTAGGTTTTTCACGTCTGACGTGTTGGATGACAATAAAAGCTAACTGAACCTAACCACTGCAGAGACGAACATGAAATGTGTCTCCTTATCCAAATACTTATGAACCTGACTTTTAACAATAACCGTGTACTGTATTAAACTAAAAAAGGTCATTCCTGATCATTTAATTTCTGTTAAAGCACCTGATTTAAAGTTGGAAGTCTACATCACACACACAAGAATCTTTTATTATAAATCCACTGTGATGATACAGAGGCAATACAAACGCAAAATGCACATCCTTGTCCAAATACTTATGGACCTGGCTTTAAGAAGAATAGCATATTGTGTGTTAAACTAAACAAATACAATAATAATTAACTAAATTAATTGTTTCTTGCACCTGCAAGGGGCGTGGTGGAGAAAACTGGAAGAGCTGGTTTATTGTGCTTAAAGCTCGAAGTTTATTCTTTTTTGTTGAACATATCACAGGAACTACAGAGCCATGCGTTAACACTTATAACATCTCAATCGCCTCCCGGTGGTATTTAGACACTCAGGGTGAAGTGGATTACGGGATGATCAGAGCTGAACGCATAAAGGCGTTCAGCGCATCGCATAATGGTTTTCGTGAACGAACCGGTTAAGTGTTTCACAGTTATGCATTTCGCTGATTTCAGATTGAATTTGCAGACGTCACACCTACCTCGATGCTTCATGTTGCAGGTGTAGAATTACCCTTACCCTTTCACAGCAGCTCGCTCTGTACCTTTACACACGCCGGGAGGAAATGCAACCAGGCACAGACGCATCACTAACACAGGTCTTTGTTTTCCCGGGCGGCTTCTGTTCTGCACCAGGGTTGAAATCCTTCTGGAAAATCTGGTTCTGCTAGCCGCCGATGTTTCTCATGAAGCCATTAACTCTGAATGTTGGGAGCTTGTTTTATTGCCCAGATTGAGTAGATCCTGAAGCGCCCTATCTGGAAGTGGGTTATCATACCTGATTGTAGCCTCATCTGGGCACGCTGTCAGTGAACTTTGGTTTAAGAGATTACTCCAGAGTTTATCTTTGCTAACATGAGTCATAAGTTGATGTTAAGACTGCAGATTTCATCACTTGGATGTGTTAAGATCCTAGCACAGGTATTGCTCCTAGCATATATTGCATACAAGCATGGCATGAATATTGAGAGATGATTAAGCCCCATGGACCAGAGGTTAGAACTGAGTCTGTGTTCAGACTGCTGGCACATTCGATGCATTTCAAAAATCTGATCCTTAAACCTGACTTCACAGTGTGATTCGACACGATCAGATCAAATTAGCCTCAGACTGCGGTTTAAGCCAGCAGATCGCCCAGAGAACACGCTCAATTTAGCCGAAATGGAAAATTCAAGCGCGTAATTCAAGTTACATACTTGGGGGTAATATAGAAAAAAAAAATTTAAACCTTAAAGCCTTTAAAAAATTGTTGCTTTTTATTTATATCTTGAATTTTTTTCTCTCCCTCCCTCTCTATCGTGTCCCCACTCATTCTTCGAGGAGATTTCACCACAGGTCCACGTCCTGTACCGCATAATCATGTAGACTTGAACTTCCGCATGCTGTGTCTCAAGCGACATAATGGAGAGCTTGAAATCTGATTTGAGAGTCTATACTGAGGAACATCAAGACTCCGGTCTGAATCTGATTTTGAAACCACCTCTGGCTGCACTTCAAGTCAGAAGCAAGGATTATAAAAATCCTGTTCAGACCACTTGAAAGAACTCTGATCACAGATGATCTGATTCTAATTAGACACGTTAGATTTAGGCTAGCAGTCTGAACAAGGCGTTTGTGGATTAAAAGTCTGACATGTTAGCATCATGCTATTGATAAGCTGTTTGAACCTTGACACTTTCCTTACAGGCACCCATTTGTAATTGTCTACGACTACTTTTCACTTCTGCTTCACTTCCATTTTGACGCAGCATTCTATTTACTTCAAAATTATAGTATAAAGAGCAAGCTTTAATTTTTTTTTGCCTATTTTTATTTAAATATTTGTACCGTCCTATGAAAACCTGATGCACTGCAGTCAAATTTTGAACTTTTGAAAACTTGACAGAACAAAAAAAAAGGGGGGGGGTTTAAAAATGTATACACATTATATATTATGATTTGGAATAAAGTTCAAAAGCTTTTTATTTATTTATTTTTTTAACTAGCGTACTACACAATTCTTGAACAAACTGCATATCGGGTAAAGAAGAAGGACCACTTAGCTTCCTAGAAGCCATATACAGTATTTATAAATCACGTTAAAGTATTTTAAACCTGATTGAAGCTGTTTGAGAATGAACTAAAAAGGAATTCAAACCAATGTTGGCTGGGTGTTTATGAAACAGGCACTTCAGGGTTTTTTTGCCAGTTGAATGCCAAATTAAAGGCCATGCAAAAGAATAATTTAGCACGAGTACACACTACTCAATATGCTAACACAGAACTCTTATTTGCATCACTTACACATCCAGAGTTCTTAATTTTAACACAAACAAAAAAGGTTGCAAACTTCCTTACACATGGAAATGAACATTTAGACGATGACTGCCACCGTTACCCAGGAAGCAGACAGGAAGCATGAATCGCGCTAACTGTTTAAAAAGCTTCACTGCATATACATGCATTAAAATTCAACAAATTTGCACCTATTTTTAAAAAGGAAAAGAAAAAACATTCAAACTTAAAAATGATAGAAGGAAGGAAAAGAAAAAATGCATTTATTTCTGGTTGGAATAGATTTATTTGATCTGTCTGTAAACAAGGTGATTAATTCATGGCATTTTCCACGGAAAAAAAAAAATACCGGGTTGTATAGAGGTGGATATATATATATATAATAGCAGTAATAATCAGCTGGTCAGGATTTCAGAGGCATAAATCGGGTGCGATGAAAGAAAGGAGAGAAATGAACATGATTTGTTGACATGTTTCACTTTAATCTGTACATATTCCACAAGCCCTGGAGAGTTTTAAATCTTTTTTTCCCCCAAATGTCATATCCCAAAGAAAGGTGCCATCTGAGAATCAACTCATTACAAGGCAAAGGTTCATGTTTGTTTTGTTTGTTTTTTTTTTAAATCCATCTCACAGTAGCAACAGATCAGATCTACGGTTATGGCACAGAATACACTGCTTTTTTTTTTTCCTCTTTTTTTTTTTTTTTTTTTGATTAAAGTTAACAATACAACTGACTAGTGGTCTGTTTCTTCTTCTTCAACTAATACCACCACAACCCAGAAAATTTAGTGTACACAGTTACTTCAGTGTTTGTATTTTTTTTTGCCTATTTTTAATGAAATATTTGTACCGTGCTATGACAACTTGATACATCGCAGTCGAATAAAGCACAAATGACTTTTGAAAACTTGACAAGCTTGACAGACAAAAAGAAAAAAAAGGGGGGGGGGGGTTAAAGTTTAAAAAATAATAATAAGACCGCCATTTCATCTATTCAAGACATTCATTGTGAGAAAGAAGAGAGAGAAAAACTAAACAAAAACAACAATCAGGTAGTTACCATTAGGTCTTTGTAATTCCTTCCATCTGCCTCACACCATTACTAGTGAATAGTTAAGGAGATTTAGTGTTTTATAAACCTGTGCACATGAAATGTTCAACTTTAGTGTTGTGCAATACAGATGAAGCTAGCAGTCAATCCTTCATTAAACTGTTAATCCTCCAAAATGCAGACAAAGAAATTGGTCCTAATGGAGAAAAGTAATATATAATATATAGCTCTAACAATAATATATGAATGGACACCAAACCAGAGAGTTACAGAGTTTATCAGAAGGGCAGTGCTTTAAAAAAAAAAAAAAAAAAAAAAATTTCAAAATCACTAGCGGATAAATAAGTTGCTACGTGGCTAATGTTAGCGGTGGAATGTCCTTAAGAGTCCAGAAGCGAATTTCTAAATTTATTATTTTTTTTTAAACCTTGTAAATCTGTCGTCATATTCAAAAAGAGAGGGCAGGGGGAAGGGGGGGGGGGAAGGGGGCGGAGAAATATCCAACATTACATCATCGAGGACTCACACCACATCCAAATACAACAGTAAAAGCATTGGATGTTACTTTTTTTTTCCTTTGAATAAAATGAATTACAAGTATAAGGGCAAGAACTATGTAGTGTGGTTCCATGTATTAATGTTATTATTAATATTTTTTGGGAGGAGGACATTGGTACTGTAGTGTGTGTATGTATGATAGTTAGGTATTTGATGATATTAAGCTAAAAGATATGCATGCACTTTTTTTGTTTCGTTTCATTTTAAACCCTCCTGGCCATGCTGGAAAAAAAAATCTATATATAATATAATTGCTAGGGAAGACCGACAGCTCAGCAAGGCTCAAAAGCACTCGAGAGGCATCAATGGACCGCTAGATAAGTGCCTCAGGAAAACTGGACAGTGACTATTCGTTTATGCGAATTTGAAACGCCCAATTGTTCTTCTTCAATGCTTTATGTACAGTACTGTAGAGTTTAGTTTTTTTGTTTTTTACGCCTTCATATCAAAATGAACATGCTTGTTTTGTGGCACTATAAGGATGGAGGGAGGGGGGGCAGGAAAGATTATGCTAATAAGGAGGAAGACAGGGGAGAACGGTTGTATGTTTAAAAATAAAAAATACAGAAAAATGGATAGACGAATGATACATCCACTAAGTATCTGTAGTGCTGGGGAGAAAAGGAGGGGGGGAAGGGATGTTACAGTGAGCTGCTGCATGGATGGATGGAAGAAGAAAAAAGGGGCTGCTTCAATATCCAACTTTCCTCAGGTATTCAGCCATGCAAAATGCTTTCTTGTTGAGCAGTCCTCCGTGGGTGCCTTCACTTCCCATGACGAGAACCATTACTGGGGGGAGGAGGGGAGTGAGTGGGGGGAGAGAGAGATACATAAAATGGGGGGAGGGGGGAGGGGGAAAAGAAAAAAAAATATATATAATAAGATGACAAATGAAAAAGAAAAGGAAAGAAAAAGTCTTTCCCCCCCGTAATACGGGGAACGTTATAAGATCTTACCACCACTCTTCTCATTAAAGACACTTTTTTTTTTTTTAACTGTGTGAAGGAGAAAGCTTAAACAGCAAACCCTCTTTTTTTTCTTTTCTCTGTCCCTCAAAATTGAAACTAAGCGAGCGTTAATTACGTTAGAACCCAGAATCCCTCAAGTATTTTGCCATCGAGTATGCCTTCTTATTCAATCCGCCTCCATGGACCCCTTCTTTGCCCATTACAAGAACCAAGACTGAAAGAGAAACAGATAGAAACAAAGAGGGGAAAAAAGAGAGTTGAGAAGTGCTGCTGGATAGGAGAAAGAAAAAAAAAAAAGAAAGACAAAAAAAAAAAAACAAAGGAAAAAATTGCAGCTGCAGTCCAAAGCGCTCGCATGCTCATGCATATGATTACAAACAAGTAAACCCAGAAATGGAAAAGTGAAATCAACCTCTGTGAGCATTTAAATAGTTCGAAACCTGATCCCACACACACACACACACACAACCATAGAAGTTTATTTTAAGCATTTAAGCACAGGACAGAGGACGAAGGAGTAAGAAAAAAAATTCCTGAATCCATCCCACCATTAGGAACTGGTAATTATTAACGCTCGTCTGTTACCCGGTTTAACATTGGGCACGTTTCAATGTAGCGAGACACCCGTCAGGCAGTTCAGAGAGTTTTTGCTGAACTGGCGTTACGTGAAGAGTGGTTAATCCCTTTTACAGTTCCTTTTATGGATCAATTCGAGTTGCGAATCGAATTCTAGGTTGTCCAAGTCTAGTCGGACGCTATGTGTTGCTTCCTAAATCAACTGATAAGGACTATTCTGGGGAAGGGGAGATCACTTTGACTGACTGTGCATGGACTATTTATAGG
The DNA here is from genome assembly GCA_011419295.1 of Clarias macrocephalus. Lineage (NCBI taxonomy): Eukaryota > Metazoa > Chordata > Actinopteri > Siluriformes > Clariidae > Clarias > Clarias macrocephalus. Next base: position 11,355 of record JAAGKR010002226.1, read on the forward strand.
AGCCCTATAAGCAGACCTAAGCAATCGCTAAATGACACTTGAACGATACGTTTCAAATAAATTACTATGATATTCGGAAACATTTCATGACAATATCATTTCAATACTTGAAGATTAAACATCACGTTAAACCTAAAGGCCGAGGATGTAATCTTTACTGAAGTGTAATAAAATGGGTCAGTGTTACGAGCACTAAAAACTATGAAAGAAAAAAAAAAGGAAAAAAACCCTGCTCAACATTCTGTGCACCGTGCAAGTCAGCAGTGTGTATATGTGTGTGTGTGTAACATGACCTTGGCTTTGACAAAAGGTGCCTACGCAAACCAAGTTCATTTCTTTTAATCTGGACGAAAAAGGGTGAGGGTTCTTAGTCATTTACAGTAAACTGCGCAATGAGACGAGTCCGCACAACGTTCAGCAAGTGCAGATTGGTGTGAACGGAGGGGAAAAAAAAAAAAAAAAACTTTTTTCATTGCTTTCACTCTTTAATAAAAAGGTGCCAATTTTAAACCGGTTTGAGAAAAGAAAGTGGCCTGTTCATGCTGGCGGACGGTTACTCAGGTAGTTAAGAGAAGGTGTGGGGAAAAGTTTAGAAAGGGAAGTTTTTTTTGTTCGTTTTAAAAACCATACCTTTTTAATAAAGGACCACAAAGGCAGACTGTACAAGGTTATGCACACTGACGAAAGACAGAAAATGTGGATAAATAATCGAATTTTGATTGTCTTATCCGGAAAATAAGTCACTAATGCCTCATTAATATATACAGGTTTCTATACAGCAGCACTTTGTGCCAATGCTTAAGTTTCAACCAAAATCTAAAATCTCCTTGTTCGGTTCATAATCAGCTTTTCACCGTTTACGCTACTCCAGTGCCAAATTCTGTAAACACAGTGAAAGGATTTTAACTAGAATTTTGTTAGTGTTTGTTTTCTCCATAAAAAGAGAAAGAAAGGAGTGATACAAGTTTTATTGAACGGCAAGAAACAAGCACCTTAAAATCCGGATAACGAGATTTCCTTATTCCACTTATAGTTCCACTATAGTTTTCAACCCAATCTAATGGTTATGCCTGAGCACAGAAGTTGACGCCCTTCTCCCATATGCATTTATAAAAATAAAAATAATAAAATAAAAAATAGACAAATCATTTACTGGGCAGGCAAAAATAATTAATGAATGCATTCTCTAGCTCTAACATTCAAATTAAGGCAAAAAAAAAAAAAAAAGATGAACACCCTCAGAGAAGGCCCGTCAGTCATTGGACAAAGAACAAACCAGAAGCAGAGCTTGTACAAACCGTAAACTGTACAAACCCTCTCTGAGGTTGGTCGCTTTCATTGCCCAAGTTACATTTTCTTTTCCATATGTAAATGTGGGGGGAGGGGATTATTTGCAAATACACAAAACAGTTTTTACCTTTGGCAGCTCTGCCTACAGAAACATTGTATGTCGGCTCTCCGCCTTGACTCTTCGTCCTGATGTCCATGGTCCAGTCCCCATCAATCGTCAGGCTGTCTCTGATCACAGAGCACTTCTTATTCCCTAGGGTCAGCCCGTTGGTGAAGAAGGCCTCGCGGTCCTTGCCGACTAGGACATCGATTTCATCAGCCTGTGACACGGGAAATGACACGCAGGAAGATGACCGGTTAAAGGATATTGATTCCACACCAATGCTATCACTACCACTATCCACAAAGGGTGGGGCGGAGGGGGTGGTGACAAAAATGGTCAAGGGGAACTGCTTCACTTTCTCTCCTTATTAAACAAGATTGGTTTTTAGGTTACTAATTGCATTTAAGTAACAATTTATTAATTTTATTGAGCTAGCACATACATTTTGATTGAAATTTAAATTAAATCCAAAAAAATTAAAATGGTGTGGGTGGGGGGCAGAGGTGGGTGTACTAGGGTGACATGATGCTTTTTTTTTTTTATTAAACGATTTATATGACGACAACAACTTGCCATAACAAACCTAAGATTTAGATTACTGAAAAGAAAAGTTCGTTTTGTTGTTTTAATAAATCTATCATAACTTAAAAAGCATTTAAAGATTTTCATTTAAAATCAATTCGCAAAATCTGGAAATGTCGAGAAAAAAAACCTTGCTGTTATCCCTTTAAATTCAGCGTCAATATGAAAAAACGTTTTTCTTTTAAACTGAAGTTAATAACACGTGTTATTTCAGGTAAAAGTTAACGCATTTCGATCGGGAATGACTGGACAACTTGGATAAATGAGAAACAGGACGCCATCTTTGAAGACACAGGCATGTAAGGAGAAAAGAAAAGGGAAGCGCGGGACGAATCCCAAATCCCGGTCGAAATTCCTGCAATCCAAGGGCACTAGGTAGCGTTTGAAATGACGCTATACAGTGCCCTAGGTAGTGCACAGAAAAAAGGGGGCCATTCGGGACCGAGCCAAACGGAAGAAAGACTATGACCAAGGTCCAGTAGCTAACTTCCTTCCAGCATGGCCTCCGCCTAAAACCTCCAGCGTGATTAAAACACAAATGGAAATAAAACATCTAAAAAAAATAAAAATAAACCCTAAAAGTATCAAATGAAAGCATTTTTTAAAACACAAATGCTGATTTTTCATTCATATACCACGTGGTGTATTAAGGCGTTGAATAACGAGACCGTTATACACTCCCTAGTAAAGGATGTTGCCTCGTTAGAATGTATTTTCTATACCGTTAGCGCTAGAAAACTAGCTCGAAATGCTAGGATGCGCTATGCTAATTGTATCGTTTTCCAAACTCAAACAACAAACAAAAAAAAACACGCAAACATAAACCGGGTATTACAACTAACGTAACAACTTACTCAATTCAGGAATGTTCTGGAAAGAATTGCATTTTTTTAATTCAAAGACCAAACAAAAAGGTAGTTAGCTTCGTCTTTAATAAATAACTAACTAACTAAATAAATAAATAAATACGAGGAGAGGGAGAATGAGAGCGAAAAAGAGCTCGTGCCGCTGTGTGAGGCCTAGTGCCGTATTCGCTTAATCACTGAATCGGAAAACAAAAATAAAATCCACAAATTATACAACATACATTTTCAGGCACTGAGTTTTTCTTTAACGTGGAACAGCTCTCAAAACCACTAATGAAACGTTAAAAATATATAAAACGTTTAAACTGTTAATGGAATCGGTATCGTGTTAGCCCCTCGATAGCTAACCGTAACGTGGCCCCGCGCGCGCACGCACACACACACTCACAGACAGACACAAAAGAGCAAATATTTATACATTATACAGAACTGTACAGAATTACGAAATAATCCACCACTCAGACATGGGCTCCTGGTTTGTGACGAAAATGAAATCTCACCGTTATTCCGCTGAAACAGCCCCCTTCTGATGCTGCCCAAACGTATTTGGCGGCGTCCGTGTAACCGACAATGGCGGCTTCCTGGCAGCAGCCGTCGGCCTGCAGGTTATCCACGTAGCTTTGCCAAGACATGTTTGCTGCAATTTGTAAACAACAAAAAAAATTATATATATATATTTATATATATATATATTACAACGCTTTACAGAGACTCTTTGGATGGATTTTAAGATTTAAAGAAGGTTTCAAGAACCCCGGATTCGATCCTCGCCTCGCCAAAAAAGCGCTTTAGCTGCGTGCTGCCGAGAGATCTGCCTTTTGGAGGGGGGGCAGGGAAGGAAGAAAAAGCCGATGTGAATCGAGACAGCGCCTTGGGTGTAGTCCGTGCTCCAGATCCTTCCGCGCAGAACCACTGCGCTCCGCCTCACTCCGTTTTTATGCCCGCCGGCGGTGGCGCGTTCACAGCTGCCGACAAACTAGTCCCTGTTTTCTCCTTTCAATTTCGGGCACACGGCGGTCAAAAAACACCAGCGTTTCGACATAGTTTGTGTTAAAATCATTTTCTCCTTTTAAAAAACATGATTTTTCACGTTTTAAGGCCACACCCTCTCAAACAGGGGGTCAAAACTTTTCCTTAGTCAGACACCCTTTGTTACTGAGTTAAAACAAAAAAAAAAAACATGGACTTTTGTGGTATTGCTTTTTTTTACTTTTAAAATTAATGATCGATTTAAATGCATACTTAAATAAGTGAGGAAAAGTTTATCCCGCAAGTCTGGATCAATGGACACAGATAGTTGAAGAAATCTTCTTGATGAAACATTTTCCAAAAATAGTGAGACTGCAAAGAAGCTCAACTGGAGAAAGAAGTGACATCTTTTTTTTTCCCTCTCCAGCAAAGTTTCTAAAACGAAAACTAAAAAAAAAATTACTATCAGTCATACACCCCTTTTTTCTCTCTGTCTTTTTTATGTAACTATTTGCATTTAAACGTTAAACCTATCATTGCATTTAATTATATATTCATTAGTGGCATGCATGGCCTCTCTCCTTATTCTTCTACTTTTACTTGTTAAACAGCAGTTGGAATCTAGTAGGTTACAATACCACCAACTGTAGATCTCACTCTCCCGCCTTTTTACTGTAAGTTAGTATTGAGTCCACTTTCCTTTTTGGAGGCTCAGGTATAAAAAAATTTTTAAAAAATTTAAGCCTTCAGAGAACAGCTAAACAGTGAACAGTGTAAACATTTTAAAGAAGGCCCTAGGTCCGTGATTGACAATCCTGTCCGAGGTGGTTCAGAACCCACTGCAATCATTCCCATTAACATTCAGTGAGTGAAACGCCTGATCCTTGAAAATCAACAAATAACTGGTCAACAACTTCAAGGAGAGACACATCTGTTTGTCTTGCTTTAACCTATTTCTCCAAGGAGTTTCTGGGAGGTCAGCATTTTAGACCTGAAGCAGGCGGTCCGATCATGGCTCAGACCTAATGAGAAAACTTTCTACCTTAATGGTGTCCAAGCACTAGTGAAACGCTGGTACAGTATAAGTGCAGGAGATTATATAGAGAAATAAGGGGAGTTTTACAACCCAATACATTGCACAGGCACACACTCTCTCACCCAATTATACACTACAAGCAATTTGCAAACAGCGATCAGCTTATAACATATGTCTTTAGGCAGTGGAAAAACCAGAGTACACAGAGGAAACCCACAAAGCACAGAGTAGAACATGCAAACTCTGTGCACACAGACAGAGATTCGAACTCTGGAGGTGTGAGCCCACAGTGCTAACCTTGGTTTAGGTTTAAGTGCTAACCTAAACCAATTATTATGACCTAAAATTATGAAAATGACTTGGGTTATGGGTCATTGGGTTATGGGACAGTGGGATATTTGTGATCAACATAATGCAGAAAACCAACTACATCCTAGGAGCCAATTCATCTTACAGCATGAGATTTTGTTGTTACTTATGAGTCATCTATGACAGTGTGTACATATAATTCTACAGTATAACATCATGTTTAAGATAATGTGTTTAATTGTTAACAATATATACTATAATGCAACATTAACACATAAAAAATTCAATTCAACCTATATTTATTAAAAAAATATATATTATAGGCGTAGTTAATCGGATGCTGGAAGCAACCAATTATGGCACACTAATACTATTTTTACTAGTTGTCATTTATTAAAACTTCTTACTTATGCAGATTTTTCATAGTTAATTGTTATTAATTTTGCTATTTGACCTATACAGTAAAGTGTAAAGTTTACACAGACGATCATAAACTTGATTTTCCTTTATCAGGACTCTTTGCATTGATTCGTAATGCAAGTGAGTCATGTTGTTTCATGACGTCATACCAGCATCCCAGCCAGTCAATCATCTTAAACACGGGTGTATTCCTAGGAGGCAAAGTTCAACGTATGGAAGTGTGCTAAAATGAGAGCAGATACTTCTGGGCTTTTAAGGTTTTATTTTTGATTTTTCTTTTCAGCTGAACTATTTATGTAAATTTGCTAAGACACCAATAAAAGAGTATAATGGCAATATAAATGGATAAGAGCAATACCGTTAAAGCAACATTATACACTTTACAAATACAGCAATTAGAACAATGCTTTATAAACCAAATATGTCTCTGTTGTCTGCAGTATCTTGGTTAGGTTACGTTAGAAAACCACAGCGAGTTAAGGACAAGGGTGGATCACTCAGCAACAGGACAAACACAGCTGCCTGCTTCTGGTGCCTATTGACATTCAGTCACACACCCACAAGCAAAAGTCGCTGCAGTGTGTGGCGGTGTGTAAGACTTTCACAGATCCCTAAGAGCCCAATATGCATAAAAAGGATCTTGCGAAGTAGCAGTCCAAGCCTCGTGCCGTTCGGGAGGGAGAAACAGCCCAGTGTTTCCTCATGGATTTTTCTGGAATCCACAAAGTGGCACTGTGTGCACGGTTGTGTATGTGTGCATCCATGTGTGTGTGTGTGTGTGTGTGTGTGTGTGTGTGTGTGTGTGGAGCTGTTGAAGCGAGCCATTGTGACACTTCCTGCTTTTTCTCAGCTCAGCTCTGGTTTACAGCACAGCATTGGAATTTTTTCTCTCCTGACATGAGAATGCGCTGCATGGCAGGAAAGCATTTTGAGGCAGCAAGTCATGTGGACTCGGGAGGAACTTCCTCCAGAGGAAAAGTGAACACGATGTGTAACTTTTTACCTAGATAATCACATAATTCTCAACTCAGCGTTAAGCATTTCTTACCTATAGCAAGAGCTGGCACGAAGTATCACTGTATCTTTTGGATACAATGTGTGGTCATAATTTGTGCTGGAGTGGGGGGGGGTATACAATCTGCAATACACAGTAGTTATTAAAGTATTATTTCTCTTAAAGGTGAAAATTTGATGGTAAGTTTTATAAGAATAGACACAATACACAACCTAATGCCGTTTTATATATTAAGATTTAACTTTTTTTTTTCTACAAAAATTACATTTCAAGACAAGAATTTTTTATACCATTTTGGAAGTTATATAAAGTCTTTTATGTGGAATTAGCTTGAGGGAGAAAAAGAGAGGGTGGGAGTAAGTGTAAGTAAGCTATAACGTAAGTGATAAGCACTAACTTGGTTTATAGATGTTTCAAATTTTCGATTTCAATTAAAAATCTTTATTTGTGACATACACAACCATACACAGTACAATACGCAGTGAAATGCTTACACGACCGTGACCTTGAAAAGAAAGAAAGAACGTAAGAGGGCGTAAATGCTGTACTATCTTTTGTTACAATAAAATCATATAAAATCAAAAAAAATTATCGAGAAATATGTAAAGTATGTAGAAATGTAAAACTGTAAACAAGTAAGAACTGTATAAATAAACTCTATCAAGTAATAAGTGTGTAGAATGTTCAACAACATAACATGTAAGACTTGTTTGTGCAAAATTTTAATCCACAGTTTTTCCTCTGTTACAAAGCCCTAACGTTGGAAAGAAAGATAAATAAATGTTGCAGTGAAAAAGCTCTTTCTGTAGAACTGATAATGTCTTAGCACAAGCACATTCTGAGCAATAGGACTGGATAAATGAACCATGGTCTTTGGTACTACTTGTGTTCGTCCTAGAACTAAAGTGATTGTTATGTAAATAGATGTAAATATATGAATTTGAATGTCGGGTCCTAGAACTTGCAAAAGACAAATATGAGCCTCAAACTGCATCCACATTTCTACATTCTCCTGTGGATCCAGCTGAAAATGGATGCAAACATGGCTTGGAAGATCGAGTACAATCATTTTTTTAAAATGTTTCCTTTAATTTGTGATCGTTTAAAAGGTATATTATTTGTAATTTAATGCATCAGATACGAGATATCTAGAAGATCTCTAAAATAAACGTGAAAGAGAAATTCTGTGTCAAAATATAAAATATGGTAAAAGTAGTAGTACGGTTTCGAGTGGTGGATTTACCAAACGTATGCAAGTAAAAGTATACGAAAGACTCGACTTTTACTTTGGTTTCACCAAAGAGCCAAGGAACATGCAAAAACGTTTACTAAGGCTAACTAACACTTCTCACGCTCTAGCTGGCATGATTTTTTTTGAACCCATACAGACTAGCTGAAGGCAAATTGCTAGCTGTGATGATACAAACTGGTGTGATCCCACCAAGTGTACGTAGAAGCAGATGTTCAGTCGTATTCTCACTATTCCATCTGTTAGCGTATTGGATGCTAAGAATTTATCTTTTAACTTTACAATTATATTTTTGTAGAGACAGGTCTGAATATTTGAAATTGCAGCCAGAAAGTTTATTTTAAAATATAGCAAACAAAAGCCAAAAGTTTGAAATTAAAGAAAACCTTGGGACCTAATGATAGTAACATGAGGGGAAGTCTGGACATGAAGTCGAATTATTTCTGGGAAACCTTACAGCTTACTCCTTACCACAAAACACTGACATTAGTTTGACTTTCACTACTGTCAAAGACTAATTCACAGTCTTCATTCGAGTAGCTAATTCATATCATGTAGATGTTTTTCTTCTCCGCGCTCCCTTTCAGTTTCTATGAATTCTTTTGTGAAAAAGTTTGTGAAATTGCAGATTGATGAAAAAAAAAAAACCTCTTCATCTTTTTGCTAACCTTGAGCTGTATTTCCAGCAGAGATAATGCTCGTAATGATCGTTTTGAGCGCGATAAACGATTTCTTGTCGTTTATTCAGTTTTAAAAGTAGTAGAAAATAAGATGGTATTTGAAGCAAGATGCTACACAAACTTGAAGATTAACTCTACAGGTTAGCTTAAGAGTCAGATTAGCGTTCTTCACTAAGCAAGTCATTTTGACCCATGAGGAGGCGGGTTGGGATTTATTTGCTTCTTAAGCAATATTTGAACCTGTTGCTTAGAATCAAGTACTGTAGTTGCTTGATTTTACTTTATTGATTTATTTATTGCTACATCTGGCAATGAAAAACTGTAAGTGTGAAATTGTGCACATTGTATTTGTCACTTAGGGCTGGGTGATATAATGATATCATGATGAAAAATCCAACACTGGACATTTCTTTTTGTTTTTAATTGTGTATGAATGGAGATTACTACTTCAGTAAACCCCGTCAGGCAGTTTAACCCTCAGCTGCCCTGCTTTATGCTTGAACTCTATCCTTTCTCATTTGCATTGGAGAATAGCGTGTGTCGACGTAACAGATTTAAATTGAATGTAAATGACATTTTTCATGGTTGCATCACAGTGAGCCCTAATGTTCCACTTTACCTCCTAACATTTTCTCTTTTTTCTTTCTTTTCGAAACCTAGAATCTCAAATTTTATTATTGTACAATGTTAAATTCACAATTAGTTTTTCTTCCACTTTCACATTTGCTGAATTCTGTGACCATTTCTAATTTCTGACTTTAATATAGTAAAAAAAAAATTTATTTATATGTCATTATTCACTCCTCATTATCTGCAGCAATCTCCAGAGTTATTGGCACCCTTAGTACAGATGTGTAAAATGTCCTTGTGGTTTATTAGCTCTATATCACATATGTGATAGATGTGAATTTAACCAAAGTAAACATATTCGAAGCAAGGTTAAAATACAAATCAAAACACAATTTTTTTTTCAAATAAAACCAAAGCTGACTGTCTATAGTGCTATAGTACTCTCGTGCTCTAATACAAAATGTGTATTAGTTTAATTCCATATGTATACTTTACTTGTTTAAGCACATGTATGTTTGTAATACTATATCAGCCAGTCACTCGCGCATTCTGTACCACTTATCCTGTATACAGCATCGCAGGGGGCCTAGAGCCTATCCCAGGAGACTCAGGGCACAGGGCAGGATACACCCCTATAACTAGGGGTGCCAGTCCGTCACAGAGCACAAGCCAGCATGTACACACACACACACACACACACACACACACACACACACACACACACACACACACACACACACACACACACACACACACACACACACACATAATACATGCAATTTGGAAACACCAATTAGACTTTGGGCTGTGGGATTAAACCAGAATACCCAGTGGAAACCCACCACTCACAGGAGAACCTAAAAACTTCACACATACTTACCCAAGAAGGGTATCGAACCCTCAACCCTAGAGGTGCGAGGATACAGTGCTAACAACTACGCACATTGTGCCACTCATGTTTTGTAAGATTTTAAATGTTATTACTCTTAGACTTTTGCTTAGGGGTAGCTTAGACTACTGAAAGGAAGGTCCCAGGTTCAAACTCCAGCACCACCAAGCTTGAGACCCTCAACTGCTCAAATGTATAATGTCTGCTCAGATAAAACGTAAGTTGCTCTGGTTAAGAGCATCTGCCAAATGCTGTAAATGTAAATAGAGGTAAAGAAATTATGGTTCTTTGGGTAGTTATAGGTTCTAAATTGTGATAAGTATTTTGTCTAAATTAATAATAATTAATGCATATTACTGCCTTTTACTGTGGAAAATATATTACATATTAACATTAATGTTTTATTTGATGTTTGAATGTTCTTTATGTACACCTTTAAATAAAGGGTTCCTCCAGTTTTCTTTGGGTCCTTCTGGGTTCTTAGCTTTCTAAGAGTTCTAGATCTCATTCACAGTGCAGGACACCAGCCACCATAACCTGCTTACAAAACATCTGTACAGGTTGTAGACATTCTTGTTGCTGCTGTTGTGTAAGTGCTGCATAGGCTCAAATGATTTCTCTATTAACACTCTCATGAGCGCCCCCCAGCGGAATGAAAAACCATGACTTCTTGATGCAGTGGGGAAATCCCCGGTTTTTAACGGTTTCTTGCATTTTCACCTTTAAAAGGTCAACGACAGTCAGCAGAAGGATCTCCAGTGTGGACCCTCGGAATAGTAAAGAATGGTTTTAGACTGGGAATGGCTGGACCAGGATAAAGCACTTACTAAAAAAAAAATAAGAGGAATGAATGAATGAATTATTAACCTTGTAAAATGAAAGAAATGAATGAATTCCACAATGGTTCGAGATTTGAAAGTTTAAATTTCCTTAATAATGTGTATAATGTGTAATAGGTTAGGGTCTATCACAGGAGACTTAGGGCTCAAGGCAGTGGTTGGGTTATTTTGACCCAACAATTGGTTTATTCTTTATTTTCTCCAAATGGCAGCCTGCAAAATGTTCCAAATATTACTGTTATTGTGTCACAAAGTGTAGTTTTAAGAGATGTTTAAGCGAGAATGTATGTGTGTACAGCTCAAAACATTAAATAGGTTATTAAAGATAGCGTCTATTTAAAAAATTGCCCCAAAGATTTCGGAGATTTGAGCTCCAGGCAATACGGGCGCTCCGCGCTCATGTAGCCGCTCAACATAGCCTCATCTTGGCAGAAATGTCTGAAAACGACCACGGGCTCTAATGTCACTGCAGTGGTTAAAACAGCGGATTTATTTCATTCTGTGTGTTTCTAACAGGTGTATTTCTAATTTGATATAATATGGTTATGGTATAATATATCACGGCTGTGAGACGCATCCTGTACGCTGCGTTCTATTTGCACTATACCCGGTGTCCTCAATGCTTCACTTCTGAAGCGAGGGGGCACGAGGCCACTTAAAGCTGGCAGTATTTTATGGTAAGTTAATATGAAATTTTACCTAGATTTTAAATGTTGTGGTTGTGGTAGGAGCTAATTTTCATATTTATTCGCTTTTCCACCTTTCTAGTCGCACTTTGATATGGGATGAGGGGAGGTCATGTTTTTATATGCTGTGCCAATAGTTGGCTATACTGTATTTTATGATAAATGTGCGTTTGTAGCGCAAAAAAAAAAAGACTAAATGTAATCTTAAATATAATTTCAGGTAAATTACTAGTAATCTTCACTAAAGCTGTGTGTGTGGAAAGTCTCTTGGCATATTTTATAATATTTAATAGCTATTGGGATATGTTAAATTAGTCAGAAATATACTGTACACAAAATTCATGTAAAAATCTAATTAAAAAAATCAAATGGTATGTGTCAACCCAGCAAAAGTGTTAATTTTACCCCCTAGTTGGGTCAAATGAAATAACCCAGCACGTTAACATTTAACCCAGCAAGAGCGTCAATTTAACCCACTGGTTGGGTCAGATTAACAACCCAGAATTCGGGGTTGAATGGTACAACAACCCAGCACTTGCGTCAAAACAACCCAGCGCATGTTCTGTCCAATAGTGACCCAGAGGCTGGGTTTGCCGAAGTTTTTAGTTGTTTTTTAACCCATTATTATTAAAGAGTGTGGGCTTCTCAGTGTACTATTGTTTCCTCCCACTGTCCAAAGACATGCACATGAAGCTAATCGACGTTCCCAAATTGCCCAAAGTGTGTGAATAAGCGTGTGTGTGCCCCTGTGATGATTGCCACCCCATCCAGGGTGTACCCTGCCTCGTGCCCCAAGTCTCCTGGGATAGGCTCCAGGCCCCCCGTGACCGACCCTTTATATAGGTACAATGAAGCAGTATACAACAGAATTTGTCTGAGACCCATTATTTCAATGTAATGTAATGTAATTTAATGTTTCAGAACAGATCACAAACCTAGCATAACATATATATTCTATTTCAAGTCCTGATTGGAGCTTGTCCAGTGCACCTTTTAAGAGATTGTAGTGCAATTACACTGTAAAAACTACATATCCCGTGAACACCCACTAGCATTAGCTGATATGTGACGACTTGTAACTCGTTCCCTTATTGATATTATTACACACTTTTGGAATGATATATACATAGCTCAAGAATAACATATGTTTGTCTGGGTTTGATTAGACAACTAGTTGGCAATCGTCGTTCATAAACCGCTAATTAGCTAGCTACCTAGCTTGCTGGATGGATAACACGGAAATCCGCATAGCTAGGGAGTACCCGGATGAAAGGCAGACATTTGATTGGTCTAGATGATGGCAACGGAAATACACACACACACACACACACACACACACACACACACACACAAAAGTTGTGTGCACTTTATAAAGAAAATGTAATAAATTTAGACATTAAATAAATGTAATACATTTAGACGTGAAACTAAAAAAAAGTTTTTTTCCCCTGTAACACAATATAAAACAACGTGAAAGACATAACGTGTATATAATTGCAGCATTAACAATTTCTTATAATTGCTAAAATGAAAACAGAAACACAAAAGTGTATATTCTTACAATTTTTAAAAAATAAAATGTAGCATAAAAGCACTAAAACGTTTACTTTCCAAATATCGAGTGGTGGCGTCAGTAGTGACGTAATTACGCCATTTGCGTTTTCACGGCGTCTCACGTAACGCGCGTAGCGTGCCTGTTGCTTTCACTCGCGCTCGCTCTCTCTCTACCCAGCATGCACTGCGAATTTTAGCCATCTTGTTGAGAGGTGGAATTTTTTTTCTTCAGAAATTTTGCTTCCCGAACTCTGTCTGTGAGCCCCGAATCACTTTTACTCACAGCGATTTATCGTCTCGTTGGCGTCTTTACACGCGAAATAGCGCAAATTGCGTCTTGGGAGATGTGTTTATCGTAGTCGTGGTGTAAAAACAACCCGTTTGCTGAAGTATTTAGTGTTTTTTTTCTGTATAATAAAATAAGATGCTAAATGTGAGGCCGGGGGGAAGCGGGCCCCCAGCTCGCGCCTCGGACTAAAGTGACAGCTGAAGCCCGGGAGAGGCGAGAGCGAACCCGGCCCAGTGTTCACCGCGGACCCGGGACCCAGGCCGGTAAACAAAGAAAAAAACTGACTGATATTGAAATCGATTTTGGATTTTAAGCGATTTTAATGGCCGTCTCTTGGTTTGATCGATCGTTAGGAATGCAACAGGATAGAAGAAGAAGAGGAAGAGCGATGACGTATGATCGTTTAGGCTAACAGCTTAAAACTGATTTGGATCCAACGCCACTTTTTCCTCCCCGTGTTCGCGTCTCTTCTTTAGGTTTATAAAAGAAGTGCGCGTTTACGTTTCGTTATTTTTCCCCCTTCTTCAGGCTCCGCGCGTTGTTTAAGCAGGGCGTCCATTTGTCTACAACACAAGTGTCTGAACACGTTTAAGATGTCAGCCAAGAAGAAGAGCTGCTTCCAGATCACCAGCGTGACCCAGGCTCAGGTGGCCACGGTTGGCTGCGCGGACGACGCCGAGAGCCTGGACGATCCGGACGAATCCCGGGCCGAGGACGCGGCGTCGGAGATCTACGAACCGGAAGTGTGCGACCGGAGGAGCTCGGCGTCGCACGGTGCGTCCAACAGCGTCGGAGACACGCACCCGGGACTGTCTCACCAGGCTGGAGGTCCTGGTGCAGCGGGTGGTCCTGGTCAAGCCGCCGCCACCACCACCACCAGCTGTAGCTCTCGTTTCCGAGTGATTAAGCTCGACCATGGCACAGGAGAGCCTTTCCGCAGGGGCAGGTGGACATGCACAGAGTATTACGAGAAGGAACCTGAAAGGACTGCGGACGGGACCAGGCACCCTAACGAACACGCCCCTGACCGGGATAGCGGATTAGGCACCTCTGTCGTGGTTCAGTCCAGCCAGACTTCTGATGTGACAAGCAACACCGTGCTCGACCTGTCTGCCTCGCACACCCCTTTCGAATCCAGTAATGACCCCAATAAAGCGGCGGTCCCTTCCCAGCCTCTTCTTGCACCCCTGCAGTCTCATGTCCAAATATCTCCTGTTACCCCTCAAGCTTATCAAACTCAACCGCAGCAAAATCCCCAATTACCCTTAGGCCTCCACATGCCAAGCCAAACTAGCATGATGCCCGAGTACGCGCCACAGCACTTGCCTCATGCCGTTCCCATGCCAGGGGATCTCGGGATCTCCGTACCGGCCAGCCAACCGGGACCTTCTGTTCCGACCCTGTTGGACTGGGCAGGAGTGATGACCGTGGCGGGGATGGCGCCTCTCGCTTCTGGACCTTCGGTTCAGATTGGACAGTATTCTGGTGTCGCCATGACAGCCGGCCAAAATTCGCCCGTTCCGAGCACGGTGGGCATGTCGGTGCCCGAACAGAGTCGGAGGAAATCGGACGCGGCCGCCTCTGCGCCCCTTATCGCCCCGCTTAAGGATGCTGCGAAACCTTTGATTACGGAGGAGTTGCCCCTTATCCCCAACCCTGCGGTGAACAGCCTGTTCGGGATCCCCATCCCCATTGACGGGGATGAGGACAGGTGAGCATTAGTTTACAGGAAACTCCGCCTCCTTTATGGCCATGTTCATGTTAATGTTTATAAAACATGTATGTGTCTGTTATTTACCTTATTATTTTAGTCAACTTCCTTTTTTGTGTTTACTGTAAACACTGCATGCGTGCCTCGTTTTTACGCTTTGAATCTGTTCAACACTTAATCAGTTAAACACTTGCACTCTATCTGATTAGGGTCACATCTTACATCTAGGGGAACTTCTCTTAGACTTCGTGTTCGTACACCAGACTCTACATCTGAAGAGCCTATTGTCTGATTTAAACTAAATCTCTGTGCTTTTTCATAATTTTTAATTAAATAGTAAAAAAAAAAACTTACTGCTTCACCTGACCTAGGAAGATTTGTCCTAGTCCACCAATCTAGGGTGCTTCAGGTCACTCGATCTAGTGAACACGACATCATCACTACGGGAATGTCGTGCCTTCTTAAAACCGAATCCAAGGAACTTTACATTTAGTCTAGGGAATATCATTATAGCGGACTTGACAATGCTTTACCATCAATCTAGGAAATGTCCTGCACTGGAGAACGTTACGTCACCCGTTTACAGGGCATCACGTCTCCTGTGTGAATCTAGGGAACGTGCGTCAATCACAGGAGTTTCCCATCACTTCTCAGTTCGTGCCTGACTTCACCTGATTTGTGGGATTTTTTGATTTACGCTAAATTTAGGTGAACTGCCTCAACTACCATATACACACTCTCTCTCCTTCTCTTTCTATGGAATTTCACTCTCTTTCATGAACTTGACCTGTAGTGAAGTTTTTTTTTTTTTTTTTACAACTAGAATACATAATGGAAATTTTGTGTTGCTTTTGTGGAATCTTGATTTTTTTTGTAGGGGGCGTGGTCTAAAGCCTGATGAAGCCATTTAGACGTTGTTGTTGTTGTTGTTTTTGTTGTTGTTATTATTATTATTAAAGTTATTTGTAATAATTTTGGACATATTAATGATGAGTCCATGCAGAGAGGAAGTTCACTCATTAAGGCCCCTACACAGCTGAGGAGTGCAAGCTAAGGCCAACTTGTTATAAAAATAGACTTTTTTTTTATTTTGTAAACTCTCTCCTCCTCCTCTGCTACTCCTCCACCAAGTTTCAGCTTCGCGCACTTGTTTCGCGATGAGCCAGAAATAAAGAAGTGGCCGCTGTCCATCTAGCTCGCTAATCGGAAGTTCACGTTCCAGTTCCTTTATTTTAGTCATACCCGGACTCTTTCTCTGTCTCGTCGAACTTTGGAACAAAGAAAGAGAAAAAAAAACACACACACAATCGTGTCGCATGCGCTCTGACAATTAAATCTCGTGGTGGTTAACGCAAGACGTAATTACAATTCTTAAAAAGAAGATCCCGATGTGTTCATCGGTGTTGATGGAGTTGTTTATATCTCACTCATTGCCATTCAGGAGGTTAGCTTTGTAGCAACTTTCCAAAGAAGAGTGTGGTGTGTGTGTGTGTGTGTGTGTGTGTGTGTGTGTGTGTGTGTGTGTAAGAGCTTGTGCGAGAGTGTGTCGCACACCCCGAGGGCATGATGGTTAGATGAGATTAGGACAGAGAATGTTTGGCATGAGATCAAACCCAGAAATGCATAGTTGTGGTTGGTGTGTTTCAGGAACTCCGAAGTGCTGATGGTGGTAGTGGTGTGCAATAATAATAATAATAATAATATTATTATTATTATTATTATTATTATTATGATTGAGTATTATTATCATTAGCAGCTGCATACAGATATTATGTTATGACCAGTTTCCTGGAATTACTGCATCGGTACATCTTGCTATAAATTCATGGCAAGGTCATATATAGGTGGCTGGTTTTAGTGGGTAAGTTTCAGGGGTCGAACTTGAGTAAGTGAAGTTCAGGGTCAGGTTGTACTGGTTAAGGTCACAGTTTGAGCGGTTGGGTTTAGTGGTCCGGCTTGAGTTGAAGCACCTGCCTGGGCTTTAAATGTCTGGGTTTAAGGGGTCTAGTGAATTGGTTTCAGGGCTCATGGTGTAACAGGTTTGTTAGCGTTTGAGCTTGAGCCGGGGGATTAGCAGTTAAACCCTGAATGTAATGAGCTTCTGACACCCCGTCTGACAGCGTAGAATCTTCTGCTGAATGGAAATTCATCTGGTTCATCTGGTTTCTTTCCCAAGAAGTCCTGAGGTGATGTAGGTCGGCCTCGCGGTTCGAAAACAGGCCGTGTTTTCAAACAGAGAAATTTGGTTCCAATGGTGAAAAATTACATCAGTGTTCACTGCATTCTACCAAAAAAAAAGAAGATTTAAGGGAAATAAGCATAGAGAGGGTTAAGTGGGACATTAAACTCACACACACACACACACACACACACATACCTATGTATATACACTGCCAGTCAAAAGTTTGTGCACCCTTACTAACATCATGGTCGTTCCTGATCAGATTTTTATTTCTTTCTACACTGTATAACGAGCCTGGAAGCTTCCGAAATACACAATAATCCCTTTTATAAGAGTCGATATTGAGATGTGTCTGCTACTCATGATCTGTAAAGCCTTCATAACACCTCTATTCTGAGGTGATTTCTCAGGCTGGTAACTCTAAATGAACTCTGCAGTCGGTAGAGGTAGGTTTTTGGTCTTGCTTTCCATGATAGCCAGTTTCATCATGGTGCTTAATGGGTTTTGCAAATAAACTCACTTGACAATACTGTCCTTGTAAGAGCTATTCCAGGACTGATGACTTTTGTGAGTTATAAAAAAAAAACGATTACCTTTTGCCATGTTATATAGAATTTTTTTTTTGGGGGGGGGGGGGCAGGGCAGTATTGTGTATTGAATATAGAAAACAAATCCAAAAACTTTTGACTGGTACTATACGTATGTATGTATAATGTATATATGTATATAGAACAAGAGACAGAGACTGTACCTTATGGCTGAAAAAAAGTGAAGAAAAAACATTCACACGTGAGACACACACACACACACACACACACACACACACACACACACACACACACACACACACACACACAGAGCATGGAGTGTGGACTTGAACGTGACCGAGGAAAAGCCGAGAGTCTGGTACAGACCTGTTTCTGTTCTCTTTTGGTTTTGTAGACTGGCTAATGTTACGTGCACTGAAACGTGGCGACTGAATGACTGTGAGTCTGGATCGCCAGGGCCGCCTGTGCACTGAAACTTTAGTTATAAGCTATAAAAGTCAATTTATAAAAAAATAAATAAAAAAAAACTAAAAAAATGAGCAAACACTTTATCACATCTTGCCAGTCCGGAGTTTCTGTCAGATTCCAAGCAGCGAGTACAGTGCGCCGTTCAGTTACCAGTTACTCCGTTCTTGTTCATCCATCAGTCTTTAAGTTTGTTAATTCGTACGAACTTCCAGGAACCGACAAAATGCAACTTATTTAAATTTTCTTTTCTGTCTGTATCAGGATCCCGGTCTCGTGCCTTCCTGATACTGACATCATTCTGGATGGCGGCTGGGTTGCCAGATCTAACAGCACTGTTAATTACTTTCGGATTCCTTTATTCTTAGGAAAGTATCAGCATGGCGTCGGTTGAGCACGAGCAGATGAGGATGAGGAGTTTGAATTGGGGTTCAGGGTTGGGGTGATGTAATGTAATTGGCGTCTAGGGCTTTGTGGGTTTAGTGGTTTATAGAATTAAAAAAAAAAAGTTCGTTATTTGGTCATACCGTTATATTTTTGGAGCTTTAAGAGTGTCGTTTAACGTATCCTATATTAAGTGCGTTAACCCGGAGAGAATGGCGTGTACGTGTGTCCAGGCCGTCCATCTCTCGAACGATCGCTCGCCACCACAGCAATGTAAAGTGTTCTCGCGGCCACGTTATGACGATGCAGCTTGTACTCATGCTATCATAAATCGACTTAAGTGTTGTGGTTTTCAGAAGCGAAAAGCAGCGGAGGATGTTTGCTGATGCATTTTTTTTCTTCATTTTTCTCTTCGACTTCCTCTCGAAAAGGCAGCCTTTCAGTTCCTGAGTTGCACATTCACCGTCCCCACAACCCCCCCCCCCCCCCCCCCCCAAGAGGAAACGCAGTGGCACAGTGTGTGAACTGCTTTGATCTTGTGTCTCTGTGCACACTCTGAGATGCAAACTTGATGCGTCTTCACACACACACCGGATCCTGCTTTACCTGTTCTTTTCTGCAATGTTTTTTTTTTTTTCTTTTCATCTCAGTCTTTTCAGTCAGAGGCGTTTACATGACGATGTCTTTTTGGTGTCCTCAATATGTCAGAGTTGCTCCACGCTCGAGAGAGCAGACTTCTCCTTCATCACTTTTTAACAGACCGAAGACGTGTGACAAGAGTTTATTATCGGACGCGGGTGATTAAATTAATCCGGCTTCGATTCGAGTCATTTTTGTCGCCCTCTAGTGTGAGCTCGCGAGTGTGCGCGTCACATTTCGTTGAGCCTCGATTGAGTTTGGTAATTTGCAGATTTGCCTCTGTGTGTGTTTGTGAGATCAAGAGCAACGCATGTAAATCATTCAACACCTCTGCGAGTGACAGAGTGCCCTCGGCCAGGTAGTTGTCCTCCGTGTTTATCCTTCTGTTTTCATTGCAATATTCAGTTGTACCAAAAGTCAGTTGGAAGTATAAGCAGATGTCACTCAAATTAAAAATAAAAATTTTAATTGCATACACATTACACAAGTACGTTGTGCAGTGAAATGCTTTACACGACTATTAGTGACCTAAAAAAAAAGAGAGAATAAGAGAAGCAAATGCCAGTAGAAAAGAATTTCAGATATAAGTTCTACACCGCCCCCTTTAGTGTTTCACTGGGTTTCATTAAGTGCTTGTTTAAGCTTTAAGGCTTAAGTGGCTTTCTTAAGGCTACACAGCTGTTTAGTCCCAGTCCTTGAGTTCTCGTCGCATTGTTTGTGCGCGCGCATGTGGGAAAGCTGTGCGTCCTGCTGTTGTTTTACGACTTCACATTTCACAATCACCCTTCAAGCTCATTCAGGGCGTATTTACGTTGACGTTTCTTCTTCCAGGTCAACACTAATCCATCCTTGCGTCTCTCAGTTTTTGTAGTTGTTGTTTTTGCTTGATGCAGGACAGTAAAGTGACCCTTCTGAAACAGAGTAACGTCTTTGCCACGACGTGACGTGGTTGTTTAAGAAATGAGAAGCTCCTCACTGCGTCTATTAGGGTTAAATAACTATTTGCTTAATTTCATCCAGGTGGCGACTTTGCAAGTCGAACTGTAATATTTGGTGATTTATTTATTTGTTTATTTATTTTAAAAAGCTGTAACAGTTCCCCTTAAACCTCCCTGCCGTCTTTGTTGCCGTGATCCGAGTCTCTAATAGAAAAACCCTTTATCGTACACTCTGTGCTTTTTGCTCATTTTAAAAGTTTGAAATGAGCGTCCCAGACAGTGTGTGTATTTTCTCTAAATAAATATCAGTTCTATGCACTCAGCTAATTCGGGGGGCCAGGCTGCACCTCGGTGACCTCCCGTGGGTCCATGGAGCCCCAATGGGGGGGGGATTTATTATGCCCAAAAATACCCTGATCCTTCTGTGCGGCTCCCGGGAAAGAAAACGTTCCAGGATTTCTAGGAAGAGTCTGGTTTACATTCGCTCACTGAGGAACCCAGCGGGGTCGGCACCTCCCTCCAGCCTCCTCTGCTTCTTTCACTCTTTCTTTTTCTCTATATAATACAGTCTTTATCCTGAGAAAACGAGAGAATGCAACTTATTTTGATTGGGCGCCTGATCCAGATAACCTAATCTCAAACTTTCCTGGGTTAAACTGGGTTGCCAGATCTAACGGCACCAATCGTGAATTTGCTCGATAGCTTTCTGATTTTCTGAGGGAAATATCAGCATGATGTCGGGTCAAGAATCCAAGCTACGTCAAGTAAAAGTTTTCTGGAAAAGTGATAAACTCACTAGTAGATCGAGAGATAACCTTGTCTTTATTTCGGCTACATTTGAGATCAATAAATCTAATGTAGCGAGCATGCTAGGCTAACAAGTTAGCTGGTACTAGCTTAAGCAGTTTCTATTTATTCTTATATTTATCAGTGTTTAGGTTTGATGGTTTGGTTAAAGAACGAATCCCACAGCAGGAGGGGCAGGTGTTCCTCCTCACCTGGCTTTCTCTCTCTCTCCTTTTCTTTTCTTTCTAACTTCTCTCTCTCCATCTCTCTCTCTCCATCTCTCTCTCTCTGTATTTTCCGTGTGTGTGCTGCGGAGCAGGAACCCATCCACGCTTTTCTACAAAACCTTCCAGCCCGGTGTCAGGCTCCAGAGGTAGAGTATGTGTGTGTGAGCTTTAGCTTTAGCATCTAAGCGTGTGCTGCATGGCATGGTGGTTCCAGCCAGCTGTGTCGTAACGGCTAACTTAACGGCAGCTTCGGCACACGAGCAAGCGAGTGAAAATCCGCTGGAAAAACAAATTATAAATTTATTACTTTATTTATTCATTTTTTTTATTGTGTTTTTTTTTTTTTTAATCCTGCTTGAGTTGCCTAACGGGCTGACATTGAGCAAGTGTTATATTTTGCTGTGTGTGTTTGGGCTTTAAACTGGATTTGTGTAACACGCGCTGGATTGTTGGATCGGTGCTGCACGTTCACTCCACATCTGGCTTCCCCCCCCCCCCCAGTATTAACGTGTAGAGGTCTCGTGTTGTGACGTGAGGAAATGTATCGGAGGTCACATGACTCCTTGACATGTCATTTGACTTTTTTTTTTTTTTTTATGTCTTATTGAAAACTCCTTACCCTTCTTATTTTAATTTTTTAGGTGATCAGTGGTCGTATAAGCGTTTCACTTCATGGATTAATAAAATGATAAACTATATTTTAATATATAAAATTTATGCATAGATAAGCATGTACAATAATGTTTAAAAAAGTACATAAATACTATTATGAATTTCTAATGTGTTTTAATGAAATTAGATTTTTTTTTCTTTTTTTAACTTTAAATTGTAATGTAAAAGTGAAATAACTAGTTTAAAAAAGTGCTAGAAAAATGTTTACTTAAAAAAAAATTTTAATCCATCTTTTTGAATAAATATTATTTATTACGTATTCAGTCCTCATTTACAGTAATTTACAGTAACATTTCTTGTCCAGGTTGTTAATCGTTGGGGGGGGGCAGTTTGCTGCCTGGTTGTCAGAGTGAAGCTCTTTGAGACTTAAAGAGACAAAAAGGTGTTGTGTGTGTTGTGTATTGCGGAACACTTTGGATCTTCTCTGATTAATTAGTGAAGCGAATCATATCTGAAGTTATCAGATGACTCTCTCTTAAACATGACCGGATATCCTCCTTAATCAGATCATAATAAATCACGTTTTTTACCGTCATCTGATTTGGCTCGTAGTGAGCACAGCGATTCTGTCTCCCGGTGTCCCTTAAAGATTAACGCCAACTTTTAAAATCGGTAACATAATTGGAACATGCAGACTGAACATTCGAACAGCTGAGACTCCGCCCCCTCTCTGAGCTATACTTAAATGAGCACGGGTTTTATTGTTGACGATTATTGAGCTTGACGAGGTGTTTAGGTTCTCTCACACGTTAGCGGTAAACGTTATTTTGTCTATTAAACTGTTAGACTTTTTTCCGTGTGCGGGACTTTTTGTTTCGTTTCTTTATTTTTTTCTTTCGTTCACTCTGAAATGACCACAAGCGCCCCCTGCTGGAACTGGAACTGTTAACGATCGTGTTTAAAGACGTTTAGTGGAAGTTTGAGTTATTTATCGGACTCTGGTTAAAGCGGCGGTACGCGACTTTACAAGTGCACAGTTACTAATCACATGTTCATGAATAAACGACAGATGGTTGTTCGTTTCAGTGTAGTTGGAGTTGATAACTCTATGCCTGACTAATCCAAAAAAAAAAAAAAGGCTTCACACATGTGGACTTCAGTTCCCTGCTCACACAGTGTAGCTCGTGTGTAGCTAGTACTGTTAGCATGCTTTTGCTTCTGAGAACGAAGCTAGTGCAAAGTCGATCGCGTAAAGCAGACATGAATTTCTCACGGATTTGTGTTTGGCCAGCGGGCAACAAGCTACACACGTGATGTCACAGAACCGACTTAGAAGATGCTTCACAGTCGTAACTTCTGGGACTGAATCTCAGAACCTTCTGATGGTTAGCGTACACGATATTGTAGATCGCTCACTAAACCTAATCCAGCACCGTTTAGGGCGGAGCGCTCCATACGCGACCTTTCTCTTGTATGATCTGTGAACTCACTGCTGTAACGTTACAACATTCTTTAATAGACGTTTAACAGTGTAATCTATGCATGACTCTAACGGCTTCGATGACCTTCAGCAGTCTGTGCGCTGTGAGCCTGCTCTCTGCCTCTCGTCCTGACGGCTTCTTCCTTTTGTGTTTCAGTGCCTCGGGAGCGAGCGTCGTCGCCATCGACAATAAAATAGAGAAAGCAATGGTAAGTACCCGCGTCACAACCAGCACGCTTGGTTTGACAGTTATCCGTTTCAACCATGCTCACAGGTCAGCTCGTGTTCACAAAAAGTCAGCTTTCGTTATTGTTCAAGTTATTGTTTATTCTGTTCATCAGCTTTCGCGTGCTGAGGAAACTCTCACTATTTTTATTAGATATTAAACTTTAGATTAGCTTTCGCACTCTAGGTTAGCTTTCACACGCTCTCGCCTTTTATGTTAGCTTTTGCTGTCTAGATTAGCCTCGACATGCTAGATTACGCACTCTAGATTAGCGTTTACACGCTATCTTAGCGGTTCCTCTGTAGATCATCTTTCACATGCTATCTGAGCTTACACACTTTCTCTCGCCAAGATTGCCTCATTTTTTTAGATTAGGTTTTGCATGCTATGTTAGCTTTTGCTCTCTAGATTAGCTTCTGGATGCTAAATTAGCATTTGTCTCTCTTGATAAGCTTTTGCTGACTAGGTTAGCGCTCACCACTTTAACTTTTACATCCTAGGTTAGCTTTCGCACTCTAGGTTAACTTTCACTCGCTGAGTTGGCTCTCACTTTTTAGATAGCTAATTAGATCGTAAAAGCATTCTCCCTCTAGATTAGCATTCCTATCCTAAGTTAGCTTTCGCATGCTTGTTAGCGTTCATCTCATTAGATTATC
This sequence comes from Clarias macrocephalus, assembly GCA_011419295.1. Classification (NCBI taxonomy): domain Eukaryota; kingdom Metazoa; phylum Chordata; class Actinopteri; order Siluriformes; family Clariidae; genus Clarias; species Clarias macrocephalus. The sequence continues at coordinate 35,555 of JAAGKR010002226.1, forward strand.
TTTCACTCACTAGGTTATCACCCACGCTTTAGATCAGACCTCTCTTGCTAGGTTAGCTTTCGCTCGGTACGTTATCTTTTACACTAGCTAGTTTCGGGTGTTAAATCTTTGGATTGGATTCATGTTCTCCGGGCGGGATGAGCGGCATCGACCGTATGATTGGTGAGATCGGTAATTATGTAGGCGTCACTCGACTTGACTCCACCCAATTAAGACGACGAGGGGCGGGGTATAAATTGGGAAACTGTCTGTACTGAGATAAATAAAAAAAAAATCACACCATGTTACAGTTTATCAACATGTAAAGGCAATTTCTGAGGAAGGTTCTGTTTATGCTGAAAATGTCACTCACACACACTGACCACGCCCCTCGACCGCGGATAGTTATGTGAAACGCCGCAGGACAAACCTATAGCTGAGCTCTGTTCATATGACGCAAAACCAGAATCCAACTGTCATCTTTATTTTCTGTAACACACAGACACACACACACACACACACACACACACACACACACACACACACAAACACGTCTCAACATGCAGCTCTGGCCTCAGGCTTCACCTCCGGCTGAAAACCGAAGCAGGTACATTATATAACTTTACAGTGTGTGTGTTTGTGTGAAACATTACGGGGAACGTTAATCCTGCCGAGGGTCTGACCGAGCACATCAGCTGTGATGTCACTGGGGAAGGGGCGGGGCTTATTTGACAGACAAGCTTTTACATTTTGTGCTTGTGTGTGAAAGCGTAACCGTAGCAACAGGTCAAACAAAAGGTTTATGGTGTCTGACGTTGCGTTGTCCCCCGCGCAGGATCTGGTGAAGAGCCACCTGATGTACGCCGTGCGCGAGGAGGTCGAGGTGCTGAAGGAGCAGATCAAGGAGCTGTGCGAGAGGAACTCCATGCTGGAGCGCGAGAACGCCGTGCTCAAGTCCCTGGCCAACAGCGAGCAGCTCTCGCAGCTCTCGGCCCACACGACGGGCACGACGCCGACCGCGGCCCTGACGGCGACGCCCACGCCGGCATCGAACCCGCCGCAGCCCAGCGTGTCCTCCGCTTAAACCCGCCGCACATCGCACCCACCAGCACGTCCTCCTCCTCCTCGTCCAGCACCAGCTTTAACCAGCAGCGCTTCAGTGTACTTCTGTGTGTGTGTGTGTGTGTGTGTGTGTGTGTGTGTGTGTGTGTGAGTGTGTGACTCTGTGAGTGTGTGACTCTGTGAGTGTGTATGTGTTGGGACCAGAAACGATACAGAAGTGTTTTTTTTTTTTTTTTTTTTTTTTTTTGTCGTCGTCGTTTTTTTTTTTTTTTTAATTAAAGACGAAGAAGAAGAAAAAAAAGCCATGAGAAGGGTTTATTTTTTAAAGCCGTTTTCGAGCAAGAGTCTATTTTTCGGAGCTGATCATACTTCATGAAAAAGAAAAAATAGTATAAAGTATATATTATTATAATTTTTTTTTTTTTGCGCGCTTGTGTCAAATCACCAGTCAGTTATTTATTCGAGGGCTGCTACGTTCACACGTCCCCCGACTGTAAAGAAACGCTTCTCTCACTCGACCCAGGAAAAAAAAAAAAACTCAGTGCAGCCGGTAGAATTGTGTACACACACACACACACACACGCAAGCACGCTTCTAATCACACACGTGAGATAAAAGCAGTGGGTTCAAACACTAACAGCCCTTTGTTTTTACCTCTCAACTGCGAATGTGAAGGGGTCACATGAGTGAATGTACTTTTATTGTCCTCCCCCCTCCTCCTCTGTAAAGTGTGTACAGAGTGTGTCCAAGAAGAAGAAGAAGTGAAGAAAAATCTTCAGTTCTGAGGGACAACAAAAACATTTTACACCCCCTCACCCCCCCTCTGCACCCGGACTCTTGTACGTTTTGTCGCTTGGTTTTCACGCTGTTCACGTTCCGGCTGCTTGAGACGAGACGGTCCTGGTCCTGATCTGCGCTTTTAAACACACATGCTTCAGTCTCATTTAGTCCAAAACACAACTCCGGGGGTTTACACTGTACGACACTGACGGAGTCTTGATTAGTTTTTTTTTTTTTTTTTCCCCTCTCACCTCCTGGCTAAACTGTGTATGGATTCGGATGATAAATCTGTGTTTTATCATCAACTTGCGATCTAAATGATGAAACAGAACAATTTTGTTCGTGTACGGGGTTTGTGTATATAGGAACATAGAATATGAAATTATTTTTATTTAAAAATCGCCTTTAAATAAAAGAATGAAACGATGCAACTTTGAATTATTCCACTTCCATTAAAAAGTAAGGCATTCTAAATGAAAATTAAGGAAACCAACTTTAAATGGAAAACAAAAAAAATCTATATATATGAAAAAAGGCCATTTTAAAGTTTTTGAAATAAAAAAATCACAATTTAAATGTTTTACTAATCAACTGTCCCTACATTATACTAAAATAAATGCTAATGTTAATATTCAGTGATCAACTTTTTATATATTTAAAAAAAACGGTGGTTTAAGCAGATAAAGTGGAACATTAATTAGATGGATTAAATTAAAAACAAACCCTTTTACTTGTTAAGGTTTCTTTCCCCCTTCTAAATTTTGCATTAAATATATAAAATACTGTTGATTTGATTTTCAGTTCAGCTTTAGTGAGATTTTTTTGGCGCGAGGAAAAAGAATTTGTGTAAACGTAAATAAATAAAGTGTCTAGATTTACAAGTATAAATATATCTTTTTTATTAATTTATTATAAGAAATCAATATAAGAAGCCGTTGTAGGTGCAGAGATCGTACAAGGACGAGAAGTTCTAACAGACGTGACTACATGAGATGTTTAATATGGTGTTGATCTGGAGGTAGTTGTTCGTTGCGGAGAAGTTAAAAGCAGCTGGTTAAAAGATCTCGAGAAGTTCAACCTGGAAACAGAAACAAATCAATAATCTCTTCATCCTGAAGTGTAGATCTTCAGCAGAGTTTTGCACAAATGAATCCAAACTGGGATGATAATAATAATAATAATAATGAAAATAACTCGGAAATGAGATCTTCTCCGTCGTCATGGTGCATGGTGAGCGCTGAACAGATGGTCGTACAGTGTATTCCCCAAATCACGACTCCGGAACACGAAGCACAAGTCCAACCCTTCGGCTGTGTCTCATTTAAGAGCCCCAAGTGTGAGACGATTATGTGACTGTGAGACTGGCTGTGTTTCCTGACATTTAGTGTAAATCCCTAATGCAAAGTGCAACCCTGACCCCCCCCCCAAAGAAATGAAACAATCATGTTCTGCCCCGAAAAACAGCCAAAGTGTTACACTTCTAAATAAGACGCGGCTGACGCCCGACTCGTGCTCCGTGTCTGAGCCTTTTAAACAAACCGCGTCGGCTGTGTCTCATTCAGAGCTTCCTCGATAAGAAGTAGCGAGATGATTTAAGGTTCCTCTAACGAGACACACCCGACACACCCCCCTGATTCGTGTTTATTTTTTTTTTATTTATCATCTTTTCAGGTTGGGATGGGGGTTTACACAAAATAAAAAATAAAAAAAGAAATAAAATAAAAGCTGTGAAAAATCGTTTCAACCGACTTTGTTAACCAAAGATGCAAAGCAGTGTATTTTTTTTTTCTTTTTATCTTATGCACATTTTGTTATTGTTCACGACCGTTGTCGCTTTTTAGCATGTTCTTGCATGTTCTAGTATTTTCTTTTCTTTTTTTTTTTTATTTTTATGTCGAACCACTTCCATACCTCATGTTTGTATTCTGGTTGTGAGATAGCAGGCTGTGAACAATGTCATTGAATGGGGGGTTGGGGTCAAGGGTGGGCGGGGGGGTGGTGCGGGGGTGTCAGCGAAAAAACTAGTGTTCTTTCTGCGCACTAGCCGGCGGGGAAAAAAAAATGAAGTGAGCCATGTTTTTTTTTTTTTTTTTTTCCTTTAAATGGTGTTGGAGTTTCATATGCCAATAGTTTTGTTACATTGCAAAAACAAATTTAATGTATTTAAATAAATGCAATATTCAAACTCATGACACTGCAGGGTGGCTTTTCTTTTTACCCAAAGCGGCTTTTCATTTTTTTCATTTTTATTTATTTAATTACCACGTATTTATTGTAATACCTCATATCTGAAGCGTCTATGGTACCTCAACATGCATCATGTTTAGTAGAGTACCTCATTATAATACCACGTTCATTATAATGCCTCATTATACTTTATTATAGGACCTCAAATGTAATACATTGTTTATTACAAATAACTCATTACAACCTAATTTGTTAACATTTTGTTTAACTACCTCATTTATTGTAGTACGTCTTGTGTTTCTGTGGAAAATGTATTTAAGGCCACATTACTGGCCCTTGGGGAGAAACTGTGGAGGATTTTATTTAATTTCAATTATATATTAGTAAATTGGTACTGTAAGTAAGCCAGTGTTCAATTTAAAGTTAAGTTTAATGTCCAATACCCAGAAGGCTTCTGTGAAAGAGTCGTATCAGAGACTAAAACAGGGCCTGAAGGCAAAAACCCTTTTGTACCTCATTATAACTAACTTGTTAACACAACACTTCTTATAATATCTCCTTATAATACCTCATGTTCATTGTATTACGTCATTATAATATCTTTTTCCCTCCTTTATTTGTTATAGCACCTCATGACATGTATTGATGGAAAAACCTGATCAGTCAGTATATTCAGGTCGTCGGCTGACACTATGTTTTGCCAATAGTTGGCATAAATCGTGATGGCACAATTATTGTACTGCTTGTGATGTTAAGGTTTGCTTGCTACACACAGTTTGTCCACTAGGTGTCAGAAAAACGAGCACATAAATGAGCTTAGTGAAATTATTGTCTGGGAACCTTCGACACCCAACGTCTCACCATCACTAGTACGATTGGACAGCGAGTTATCAGTTTGGGTTTGCTTTTTAGTCTTTTTTTTTTTTTAAACCATGTTTAACATGGTACCAAAATGTCCTAATGAATAAATATCACTAGCAGTATTTATCACAAGAAGTAGGTGTTTATTATTATAATTCTTTTGAAATAATACAAAAAAAATGCTTAAAACACCCAGCTGTTCAACAACAACAAAAATAAGCTCAGAAAACACTAAAAATTCAGTAAAAGGTTTAAAAAAAAAAAAAAGGTTAAACACAGGAACTCTGGCTTTGGAGAGGAAAAAAATTAAAAATAGTGTCACTGAAAAATGGCAACTGCAGAACACAAATTATGGAAGGAATTCCTGCTGAATCGTATTCCGAACTTGAATGGAAGAAAATAACGATGCGGCTCTTTGGAGCAGGAAAGTCAGTTTAACCGGCGTCTGAGCATCCGAGGAGGGAAACCGAGGTGCCGAGGCAGTCACATGATCTCGGCGGGCTTTTGGGATCGGCTCAGAGGGTCGAATGCTAGCCCACGGTGACGAAGCGGCCACCTCTGGCGTTCTGCTGCACCGCTGCCACGCGCTTCATCTTCAGGATGCGGAAGCGCTCGTTAAGCGTCATGGCCGTCTGCTTTAAAGACAGGAAGGTGGTGTGTCTAACACGGGACGCTTGATCGTGCATCATGTATGGACACAGTAATGATAGAAAGCTACCTGTTTTCCCACACTGTTGATGTCGAACTGCAGCGCCACCCCTTTGGGCTTTTTCCTCTCAGGCTCTGGCGCTGTGTTCTGAGTGGGTGGAGTCACTGCGGGTGGTGGGTGGAGTGACCACGAGTGGGCGGGTCTGGAAATATAAAATATTATATATATATATATTTAAATATAGCCCCACCCCCTGGTTTGATGGACAGGTAAGATTCTGGTACTGTTCTGAAAGACTGAATGGCTTTTAAATAACGGAGATGTGAACGTACTCGGGTTGAGTCCTGGCACTGGGGTTATCTATCGACACAGTGAGAATGCCGCTGCTGTTCACAGGAGTGCGCCACCTGGTGATCACACAACAGGAATAACATTAAAACTCCAGACACCCATACATTTAATAAATACATTTATACATGAACACCTACTTTTTGATTATATTAGTACTTGTCGAGAGTGTGTGTGTGTGTGTGAGAGACTGACTTACGGTCGGGTTCTTTGTGTTCTCTGAGCTGGCTGGATCGGTGCCGTCTTCTGCACCTGTGTATGAACCTGGTAGAGACAAGAATTGGGATTCTTATCATGTACTCACTTACACACACACACACACTGCAGCCTGACTGCCTCCATTTTTTCCCCCAAATGTCCTCTAATCTGAGATTAACATTAAATCTAAAACAAGTCCTTCAGTGTTTTTTTTCCCCCCACCAAGTGATCAAGCCCCTCCGCTGGTACGTGACCCAGTGCACACGAAAAGTCTCACAGTGAAACAACACAACTCAAACTCATAGACTGAATGTTTACTTCCCTGGTGGAAATGAGGCCTGGGACCTGAAGTGACATTAACACATACGACCACCTGAAAGATTAGCAAGTGTTAGCAGGGCTCAGTGAGCAGCAGGACCGGGGTGAAAGAGCTAGGCACCTTTAGGCCTCTTCTGGAGAGGAACGTAGCCTGGCGCGCCTCCCTCTGCGGCTCGTTCACCGGAGGAGTGTTCCTGTGGGCGAGGGAAACAAACCGGACATAAAATATAGCTCAAGAGAGTGGATGACTTTACACACTGCAAAGTTAATACAAACCCCCCACACACACACACACCATCTCACGCTCTGGCTGGAAGATCTAACAACAACGCTGATAATAACAACAACTACATTAATGCTAGTGTTTGTTCCCAGAAAACTAAAGCTCACCATTTCCGTCGCAGGCTGAAGGGTCTGTTTGAGACGCGTCCCGGAACTTTCCGTGGGTCCGGCTGCGTGTACGGCCGTCTCTGCGTCTGCACGTGCGCGAGTGTGTGTCTGCGCTGTGAAACGAATGGTCGCGTTCTCTGTGGGAAAACAAACAAACAAACCAACAGGGACTGATGTAAAAGATGTAATTAAACTTTATTTTAAAATAAAGTTAGCGTTTGTATGAGTTTTGTTTTCCTCGTCCCTGACCCCATCCGTTTCTGGAGCTAGACAGACCGCGGTACCTGAAAGAGAGCGGATCGTCTCGCCGGCGCTCGGTTCACGTTGGCTCGGTTGAGCACAGGTCGGTTTAACGGGCTGACGCCTTTCAGCAGGGCCGCTTTCCTCGCCGCAAGGCCGGTGATGACACCCTGCGCCCGCCGCCTGAATGGCTTGTTCACCCCTCCTCCTGAAAAACGGACGACAAGCTCAAATGAATCAGGATATCCTGTTTACAATAACGTGTAAATGTTCCTGGTACGGTAAGGATGATGTAATGACCCCGGTGCTGCTGCGGCATTCCTGCTCGTCTCCCCGGCGCTAACCGTCCTCGAACACCGAGCCTCTGCCTTCGCAGCGCCACCTTCTGGCTCTGGACCAGCTTCTGCTTCTTATTTAACCGGATGATGTCGTCTGTACAAGCAAGAGAAACAATTTCATTAAAAAAAAAAACTTATAAATAAATCACACAAACTCGACGAAACTGAGAACATCATAGATATCACCAGCACCTTTACACTGACACCATCGCTGTCGTGACGCCTATATTATGATGTGAATTAAACTAAATTCATATTCATGTGGAATCATGAGGACGGCCTCACACACCTCATCCTCAAACTCAACACCGTACCTGAGCATCTGCAAAAGATTTCCTTTCATTAAATAAGTTTTAAAATGAGCATTTTCATTAGATCCTCAAACTAGTCATGATTTTACTCTGGATTTTACTTTTTAATAGTTAAAATGCAAAAATATAATTTATATATACATTCATTTGGACGAAAAACAAGTGTTAACCATAATTTGCAGATGAGCAATATTCCAAGATCACTTTTTTAAACCCTTAAAATTAAAATTAAATGTCATATAATTATCGTAATTCAATAATTTTAAGATAAAACGTAGGATTTTAGCCCAGCTGCTTTCTAAACTGGTTGACTCCCAATTTACTCTCTACATCCTGCTGAAGCGAACTTTTTCTAACCCGGGCCAACGCTGTCCACAGCCTCCCAAGTGCCCTAGATGGAAAAAATCAGCGGCGTTTGAAACACGTCCCACCTTTAACAACAAGGCTTCGCTAACAAAGCTGCTACTTACCGAGAGACATGTCGACTTTATCGGGTCCTTCCGCGTTACCACTCGATGTGAAAGATGATTTGTTCATCGTTTACTTAAATCTGTGTTTTGTGTGTGTGTGGGAAGAAAAATTCAGGAGCGCTTCGAAGCAAATTCAGAGTAAACTTAGCTAGAAGGCTAGACGCTATGCTAGCTTTTTTTTTTTTTTTTTAGTTGTGCGCGATTTAATTGTAGTGCGCATGCGCGAACTGTCGTGTACAAATTAGTTCAAACAGAAATAAATTCGTATTTAAAAGTGATATATGAGATAAATTAAACATTTTAAGTAAAACGATTATTATTATTATTATTATTATTATTATTATTATTATTATTATAGTTGTTGTTGTTAGTATTCGTGGAAAATGTAATTTCGAGAAAAAACGGAACATAACATTTCTTTAAAAATAAATAAATAAATTACACGTAAGACTGTGAATTTAGACTGTGATCAGAATAGCTACATATAAATTGCGGGAATTATTATTTTTTATCTGTGTGTTAATAAATACATTTATTAATAATTCTGGTTCACGGCAACTTCCGCCTTCAACGCCGTTGCCACGGTAACTGTGCTCCGCCCGTTGAAGGTGTTGACCAATGACGTCTTCCTGTTATAAAACGCATCCTCCGGTAGAAAAACACTACATCGACGGACCACAAGGTGGCGATAATAGAACATACTGGAACACCAAACAGATAAAACTTGAAAACATCCCATCGACACGTGTTTGTAGAGGATCTATGCAGCGTTTTTTAGTCGGAGTTTTCGCGTCTCTGGACTGAGAAGACTTCGGGAAGTCATGCCTGAGAAGGAAACGAGCCGGAAGCGTAAAGGGAAGCCGGTAAACAGCGCGGCGAAACGCCCACCAGGCCGGGGAGCAGAGAGCGGAGGATCGGGGAGAGGCGCGGGCTGGCTGCAGGGCCAAGTGGCGGAGATCCGGAGAAACTCGGCCGGGTGTAAATTCAACACCAAGCGGCTCCGGTTTCTGTCCGACTCCCAGAAAGTGAGACAGGGCTGCGGGGCGGTGCTCTACTGGATGTCCCGGGATCAGAGAGTCCACGGTGATCAGTCACTCCTTCATCAGTAATGCACTGAGATTGATAATGTTATTAACACATCCAAGGGTCGGAGAACGAATTAAAATATGCAGAGAAACGAAAGGAAGATGCAAAAAATATGTTTTGTGTTCGCCACAAGGTGGCACTGCTGAGCTACGTTATGTAACTTTATATAACTTTACATTAGAAGTTCCATTTTTCTTTAACTCTATCATCGTATATATTAAAATGATCTCTAATAAATTCTAAACATGAATAAATTTCTGTTTAAAAGTTTATTTTTATAAAATGCAAGCAAGTGAAGCAGGCCGAAGTGTGTGTATATATATAAAAAAAAAGAATTAAAGAAAAAAGTTTTGTTTTTTGACACAAGATGTCGCTGTTGGCTTAACACTGGTTTAAAAAAAAATCAAGACTGTTCACACTTTTGTGTTATAAATTGTGGTTAAGTGGACTACTAAGTTTTAAAACATTGTTCAAGTAAAGTTAAGATTAAATCCCCCCCCCTCCTGTGGAGTGTGTGTTCTGCAGGAAGCTGTTCAGGGTTGTGTTTAAAAAAAAAATTTTTTTTAATCCCTGTAACTGTGCATGTCCTGATCTGTGTGTGTAGATAACTGGGCTCTGGTTTACGCCCAGCAGCTCGCTCTGGAGGAGAACTTGCCCCTGCACGTGTGTTTCTGCCTCGTGCCGCGGTATTTAGATTCGACTTACCGCCAGTACGCCTTCATGCTTCGGGGACTGCAGGAGGTGGCCAAGGTGAGAGACACAATTATCGGTAGTGTGTGTGTGTGTGTGTGTGTGTGTGTGTGTGTGTGTGTGTTTCGATAGGTCATCAGCTGAACGTTTACCTGATTCAGGTCCCTGTTTTTCTGTAGGAGTGTTCAGGCCTGGACATTCAGTTCCACCTCCTGCGCGGCGAGCCCGAGTTGATGCTCCCCGGTTTTGTGAAACACTGGGACATCGGTGCCGTTGTGACCGATTTCAACCCCCTCCGACTTCCAATGCAGTGGATCGAACGTGTGAAAAAGGAGCTTCTGGCCGACGTCCCCTTCGTTCAGGTTCGCTGTCTGTCTCTGCTCGAGCCGTAAAGCCAATTCCGTGTTTCACCTCATGAGGTGTTGATCGCTCTCCTTCCACTCTTCAGGTCGACGCCCATAACCTGGTGCCGTGCTGGGAGGCGTCCGATAAACTGGAGTACGCAGCGAGAACCATCCGCGGCAAGATCACCAAGCTCCTCCCGGAGTTCCTCACCGAGTTCCCTCCAGTCCTCTCGCACCCTTATGTGTCCACCAAAACAGCAAAGGCAGGACCACGACTCGTTACAACGCGACACGTCGCATGATCAAAGTGTTAGCGAGGCTTTCATAGAAGCAACGTGTGACACATAATCCCCAGAATTAGCTTGTTAACCTCAGGCAGGATCTGCAACGTAGGAAACTAACTTCAGGAACGTTACAAAACGTGCACACAGCGAGCTAACAATTAACTGGGGGAAAAAAACCCAAAACAGTTGTAGCTACATCACATCATTGAGGAACCAAAAACAAGCTAGCATAAGAATTAGACGGCTAATGCTCGGCCTTCAGCCAACGTTACAAACTATCTGTAAATAAAGGTAGTTAGCTAACATTTAGTCATTTGGCGGACGCTCTTATCCAGAGCGACTTACATTTTTATCTCATTATACGTCTGAGCAGTTGAGGATTAAGAGCCCAACAGGGACAACTTTGTGGTCGTGGGATTTGAACCCGGGACCTTCTGAACCATAGTCCGATGCCTTAACATTAGGAGAGTCTCAATGTAAAGTTAAACGTTTGTTCTTTTCTCTGATGAAGGAGGCTGTTTGTGTTGCTTGGTTATTTATTACGGTATGTTTGGTTAAAGCCCGTTTGCTCTTTTAGAAGGTGGATTGGGAGGAGGTGATGTCATCACTGGAGGTAGACCGCAGTGTCGGCGAGGTGCTGTGGGCGGAGCCTGGGGCAGCCGCAGGCATCGCCATGCTCGAGTCCTTTATAGACAAGCGGTTGCGTCTTTTTGCTACAGACAGGAACAACCCGAATGCCGATGCGCTCAGCCACCTCTCGCCGTGGATCCACTCAGGTGTGTGTGTGTGTGTGTGTGTGTGTGTGTGTGTGTGTGTGTGTGTGTGTGTGTGTGTGTGTGTGTGTGTGTGTGTCTCTTTTTAAGAGAGATGCTTCAAGTTAATGGATAAGCTCATAAACAATTTGTACACTATAAGCTGTATCGCATTTCTCCTCCACAGGTCAGATATCGGCTCAGCGCATTCTGTTGGAGGTGAAGCGTTGGGGGAAACGCTTTACTGAGGCAGTGGCCTCCTTCACCGAGGAGCTGGTGGTGCGCAAAGAGCTGGCCGATAACTTCTGCTTCTACAACGACAACTACGACAACCTCAATGGTCAGTACACACTTACAGTGAGGGAGGCGTGGCGTCTGCGCCTTAGTCTCAGAGAAGGGGGTGTGGCCTATTTGCCTCAGGCCCAGGGAAGTGGGCGTGGCCTCTGTGTCTCATTTGTCAGCAGGAATTGTGGGGAAACTGGTGATCATTTAATGTGCTGTCGTTTTCCCAGGTGCGTACGATTGGGCGAAGAAGACGCTGCAGGATCACGCTAAAGACCCTCGGCCTCACCTGTACACGCGAGAACAACTGGAAAACGCACGCACATATGACCAGCTGTGGAACGCCGCACAGGTACCGGAAGGCAGTGACGAGGCTAATGCTGCTAACGACAATAATAACAAGTCTGACATTTTGGTCACAATTTAACCAAAGTCCTTATAATACTGTATTATAGTAATATAATACCATAAATGTGTGTGTGTGTGTGTGTGACACCAACCAGAGGCAGCTCTTGCAAGAGGGAAGGATGCACGGTTTCATGCGCATGTACTGGGCTAAGAAGATCCTGGAGTGGACGTCTTCACCCGAGGAGGCGGTGAACATCTCCATCTACCTCAACGACCGCTACGCGCTGGACGGCTGCGACCCCAACGGCTACGTGGGTGAGGGACGCCGCGCTACTCCGGCTTCATATCGCTTTAATTTACACCACTGGTTCTTGACGTTCATCCATGTGAGGTTCTCTGTATATCTGGTGAGGGGGTGAACGCTGGTAGGATTGTGTGCTGAGTGATGATCGTAAGCAGCAGCAGGAGGAGGAGGAGGGTGACGGTCACAGCAAGGTCAAAGGCTTGAAACAGTTTCTCCTTAATTGTGTCCTTCCTGGATGAAGTTTATTTTAAGAAGATCTGAGGATGAGATTAACCACTTCTACTTCATTCCTTCCTTCTGTTCATTCTTGTCTTTCTATTTTTTTTTCTCTTAAAGTTTAATTTTCCTATTTGTTTTCTTTAATTAAAATGTTCTTTTTAGCATGACATTTTTTTATCTTCTGTTTTTCTACTGAATCTTTTTGTTCCTTTCTTTCTTTGTACATGTCGTTTTTTTTTTTTTTTTTATTTTTATTCGTAGTTTTGTCATATTTTCTTGCTTTCTGTTATCTTTTGTTCTCCCCCATTCCCCCCCCCCCCCCCCATTGTTATTTTCATTCTTGTTTCATATTTTGTTTTCTGTTTTGTTTTGTCTGCAGGCTGCATGTGGTCCGTCTGTGGGATTCACGATCAGGGCTGGGCCGAGCGCCCCATTTTCGGTAAAGTGCGCTACATGAACTACGCAGGCTGCAAGCGCAAGTTTGACGTGGGCGAGTTCGAGAGGAGGTACCCTGAGAAGAAGGCCTGAGCTACAGTCATGTACACTCCATCACACCTGCATGCTGCAGTCTGTCCTCCTGACACCATTAGAGTTTTATGTCGCTCTGAGCGTGTGTTTGTTTGTAAAAACCTTTGCATTTGGTTAAGAAAAATCCTGGTACATTTGACTACTTTTGTACTATTTTTAAATTTAGTTCTTAAATAAAAAAAGAATTCTTACTTCTTTGTGATGCATTGTGTGGCTTTTTAATGTGTTTTTCGTCAAACGTTCATTGATTCACTGAATCCTTCATAGACTCGCTCATGGAGTCTGGTACACTGATTGACTAGCCAAATTATTGAATCATCATCTGACTCGGTTCCTGTTTGATTCACTCACAGATTCACTGACTCGTTCCTTGACACTGTCCTGTCTTTCATTACTCTCACTTGTCCGATATTCCGTTAGATATTCCAGACGTGTCTAGTTTTATCTATGTGTCTAGTTTTTTTATTTCTAATCCTGAGTCAAATTACAGTTTCACACGGAAGAGTCTCTCACCTCTGTGGGGGGGGGGATAACGACCTGAAGCCCAGACGTGTGATTATATTTATTAGTCTTAAATCACTCATTTTCTATTTTGAAAGTGAAGACTTTATGAGACATGAATACACAACATGTAAATCAGCCTGTTTGTCCATAGCTTTCAGCGGGGTCCCGTACAGACGCGTCAGTCGTAGCCATGTATGGATGAGTTTCTTGTGGGTCTGAATACTTGAGGTGACGCTAAAAAGCTCTGTTCTCCTTCACAGCTTGGCGTTTCGATCAGGCGGGCAACGCCACGAGGAGTTTACTGGCACCTCGAGACCGAGTCTGATATTTGTATTACATAAATAAAGATTGTTCTGTCTGTACAGTCTCATAAATACTGACATTTATTTTATTTGTAACAATACACCATACACAGGGTTAAGATCAAGACTGGTAGCCTAAGTCGAGCAGCGAAGTAAGTAAATAGAACATTTGAGAAATATTTCTGGTCGTTGGCTAAGATATTTGGCTATTACCTCAGCCTTAACCTTAATACCTGATTTGATCATCAGTGCTAGCTATGCTAATATGCAAATTCTGTACAAAAAGGCTTTTAATTGTCACTTAATTTAATTTAATTGTCACTCACGAGCTACTCAGTAATAAGCTCCTGGATATGCGGGTGGATGTTTCCCTTGTGACCTGGATTACGAACTATCCAACAGGTCGTCCACAATCTGTGAGGCTGCAGATCATCACTTCAGACACTACTGTGAGCAGCACAGGGGCCCCTCAAGGGACGGTCCTATCTCCCTTTCTGTTTACACTCTACACCTCAGACTTCAGACGCCGCTCAAAGTTTTGCCATCTGCAGAAGTTCTGAGATGATTCTGCTGTCGTGGGCTGCATCAGGAGAGGCCAAGAGACCGAGTACAGGAGTGTGGTCGACATTTTTTGTGGAGTGGTGTGGACTAAATCAACCGCAGCTCAATGTTTCAAAAGCTAAAGAGGTCAGAGTCGCCTGTTTCTTTTCAGAACTATGCTTCAGATGTTCAACTATTCTGTGGTTTCCAGCATTGTGTTCTCTGCTGTAGTCTGCTGGGGGAGCAGATTAAAATCAGCTGATACCAACAGACCTAACAAGCTCATCAGAAAAGCGGCTCTGTCACTGGACTGGAGCTGGAGTCTCTAGTCGAGGTATCTGAGAGGAGGATGCTGAAGAAACTTCTCAGGATCATGGACAACACATCGCATCCCCTACACGAGTCACTGATGCCATACAGGAGCACGTTCAGCCACAGACTGGGACGACCAAAGTCTACAACTGAACGCCACAGGACGTCATTTATCCCAGTGGCAATCAGACTCTATAACTCCTCCTCCTTCATTCGGGAGCTGGCATGACAGCATAATCAATAGAACTCGACACATTGTGCAATATTATTATTATTACAATACCAATATCATATGCAAAACCACTAATTATGCAATATTATGTAAATCATGTGCAATTTATCTGGTGTGCAATATCTACAGTACAGTATATCCTGTGTGCAATAACGTATATGTACAATACACAAAAGAGACAATTCTGCAGCTTTCTGTACAGTCAGTAGTTTTTTTTGTTTGTTTTTCTATCTAATTTTATTCTATTTATATCTCTTTTTTGAAATTATAGTACTCTGTATTTTAATTTTATTCTATTTTCTAATTTTCTTCTTATCCTATTGTATTTGTATCCTTCGAATATGGAGCCACTGGAGAAACAATTTCCTTTGGGATTAATAAAGACTTATCTTATCTTATCTCTTATCTTATCTAATAATAACCTGTTAAATGATGTTCTTTCATCTTGAAAAGACAAAAAGGCCAACTATTCTGTTTTTCCTGCTTTCATTGTAGCTATCTGACAGAATGAAAATCTTGTTCGCTAGCTCTGGTTAGTCTTTCATCCTAATATTTAAAGGGTCCATATTTTCCCCCTAAGAACAAAGTTATCAGAATGAAGAACTTTTATCTGCAAGCGGTTTCATTTTATGAGGAAGTACGAGTTAATGGTGGTGCTAATAAATGTGCTGCTGCTGCTGATGATGATGATGGTACATGTACAGAATTGTTTTCTTGCTAGTAATTCAGACTCTCTTTTTTAGAAACAGTCCCACTCGTCCATCCTTCATCTCTGAACATTTACACATGAGAATATGTTTTGAAATAAAAAGTCTGAACAACACGTTGAAGTTTTTTCCTCACCCCGTGGTGCGAAAGGTGATTTGTGTATTGCTGAATTTCTGCTCTGGTTTTCGGCATGCGACCTCCCGGAACAGCTCTCTGAAGCGCGAGGACATGAGGCCGTACAGGATGGGGTTGGTGGCCGAGCTCAGGTAGAAGAACACTCCTGAGATCAGGTGAACAAACTCGAAGGCGCGATGGTGTTGTTCGCCCCAGTCGTCGATGTAGCTCCACATGACACGGTCGATGTGAAAGGGTGCCCAGCAGATGGCGAACACCACCACCAGCACGACTGAGGATCAAAAGTGACACAAAATAAATGTTTTTGTAGTTCTGCGAAACAGCTTGTTAGATGTTTGCTACTGCAATGAACAACGTTTAATAAAAAGGGTCTGTGCTTTACCATTCTCTGTTATGTGTTACTCAGACAAGTACTGTAGGTATGATCCCAAGGGCCCCTGAGTGATGTCCCAAACTGCAAACTAAGTAGTAACGAGGCTCTTGGTGTACCGTTACGCCACTCAGGAAACAAAAATACTATGCTAAATATTAAATTAACATTATCATGATTTGGTTAAGCAGGTGTGACATTTCATGAAGGGGGCCAATATTTATTTATCTAAACACATAACGGTTTTCCTCCCTGTGAGATAACCTGTTAGCAGGAATGACTCACAAAGCATTTTGGTGACCTGGCGATGGCGCGATGTCTGCAGCGTGATCTGCGCTCCTGAGTGCACGGCGTCGTTCTGCAGTAGCCGTGGTTCCCTCTGCAGCTGAAGTGCGATGAGCAGGTAGAGCATGCCAATGCTCGTTATGGGAACAAGGAAGAAGAAGATCGCAGTGAGCTGGACGAGCAGCGAGTAGATCCAGGCAGGCTTCACCAGGCCACACACGGACGACTCGGGGAAACTCTGGCCAAACTTTGGAAGCAAAGTTGTTACACCGTGCAAGCTTGTGTTGGGCAAAGCGCAAAGAAATGATACGATCCAAAGCACCACGATGACCCGTCTGACGTGGCCATGTGTCATGATGTTTTTAACGCGTAGCGGGTGGACGACAGCAAGGTATCGTTCGGCGCTGACCGCTGTGACGTTGAGCACCGAAGCAAAACACACAGTCTCGAACAGGCACGTCTTGAAGTAGCAGCCTACGGTTCCGAGCAGGAAGGGGTAATTGGACCAGAGCTCGTAAAGCTCTAAGGGCAAACCCAGGAGGAGAACGAGCAGGTCTGAAATGGCCAGGCTGAGCAAGTAGAAGTTGGTAGGTGTGCGCATGGAGCGGTGGCGCATGATCACGGTACACGTCAATGCATTGCCCAGCGATCCGATGCAGAAGATGCCCAAGTATAAGATGCAGATTGGAAGAAAGAGCGGAGAACGGCGTGGTCCTAAATACTTTTCCACGTACATGATGCGGGTGCCACATAAATCCGCCAAATCTTCAGAACTCACATTCCCCATGGCGCACTTATCAGATTCCGGGCACCATGACGGGTCCGGGACGGTGCAGTTCAAGAGATGCATTGTTTACACCTGCAAAACAAAGAATTTTAAATCTGTCTGTTTATCTTGACGATTCACCTGATCTTCGTCACTGTCACCGTGGCTACGAGTCTATTCTAAGAACACACTTCACACAACACCTGCCCTCATTGTTATGCTTTTTTATGTCGGAGCTGGTGAATTCCCAGTGTAGTGTCCGACTCCAGCCTGACCCTTACCAGCACAGAGAGCTTAAACATGATGAATGGACATTGAACATGAACATCAGGAATTTGGTAACAGTGGAACACTGGCGTCTTTTCAAAAAACACACTGAAGTGCACTTAAAGAGAAAGATGAGGCCCTCGTCTTCTGCTCATAAGATAAATCCTGAAACATGTTCTGTCCATAAAATTTAAAATAATTGACCCTAAAAGACGAATCAAGAGATAATAAAAATATATATTGACTTACAAAAAATACTAGTTTAAAGGAGATGAGATGAGATGAGAGGTTTAATGAAGCATGCTCTTATTGGCTTTTAGATGAATTTTGAGAAGTATAACGCTGTGACTACGAACTGGCGTTCAAATCAAACCGGGACTTGTGATGACATTTCTGGTGGTTGCGGACATAAAAGCGATCGATATTTACACAAGAAGCCAGTGATGAGACTCTGAGCTACAGTAAAACATATGAACAGGGCCTCCGAGTGGCGCAGTGGTAAAAGCGCTTGCCCTATCATCCGGAGATCGCGAGTTCGAATCCCGGGTGGTGCTGTAACCTCTCGCAGCCGGAGGTCTAGAGAGAGCTGATTGGCCGAGCTCTCTCAGAGGGGAGGGGTGAGAGGTACTTAGTGCTCCCACATTAATCATGGCTCTACAGCCAGTCAGGGGCGTCTGTGAGCTCGCACAGCGGAGGGAGCGGATAGCGCTGTCCTCCGAGTGTGTTACACCGACCCCAACGGTGCGCGAGCGAGCAGTTCGAAAAGATGCGGTCGGCTGGCGTCAAGTGGTTCGGAGGAAACACGTGATAGTCTTCGGCCCTCCCGGCTGAGTGGTAGTAGTAGCCTTAATGTGGGAGCCCCCTAGTGACGGGGAGGAATTGGACACGACTAAATTAGGGAGAAAATCAGGAAAAAAAAAACAACAACATATGAACAGTGCGAACGCTTTAAAAACGTGAGTGAACAAGCAAGTGGAGCGCTGGATCCTTGAAAATCAACTTGCGGAAGAGAAACATCTACTGTATCTGTGAGAACTGTAAAGACGGTCATTCACCTGCACCATTTGCACATTACAGGACATTGCTTCGCATATTTTGAAGATTAAAAGAGCTCCTGGAAGGCCAGCGTTTTAGACGTGAAGGAGGCAGTCTGATCATAAAAACCTTCTGCCTTCATGCAATCCAAGCACCAGTGAAAAGCTGAGATAAGAGCATTAATTCAGCAGGGGATTACATAGAGAAATACAGGGAGTTTTTCCTTCTCTCATATCAAAAGTCCCAGTTTGACTTGAACGTCCCTCATACTTCAGACACTTCTCACTACGACACATCGAGCTGGAAAATATGCCACTGCGTCGTCCGTTGTTTAAACGGTGTATGAAAAGATCACTGTCTGACGCAGTGGGTAAATAAAACATCCATATGAACGGTTTGACTGCCAAGAATTTGCCCTCTCGCTCTCCACAGCAGCGCTTCATGCCCCATAGAGCATAATATATTAATTTACTCCTGCTAACTGTCTCCCTAGTGTTTAACCCAACATCTTAAGCAGAACCCGACACTGTGTTTATTAAGGGCACTCGCTTTCTCTCTCTCTCAGGAGTCCATGGCAATAAACATAAGATCAGTGTTTACATGAGAAGCGGCATTAAAACTTTACAGCAAACCCAAACACAGCATTAGACTGCAGAACCAGTGTGTTTTCACAACGCTTTAGCCTAAGTGTCATTTAC
This sequence comes from Clarias macrocephalus, assembly GCA_011419295.1. Taxonomy (NCBI): domain Eukaryota; kingdom Metazoa; phylum Chordata; class Actinopteri; order Siluriformes; family Clariidae; genus Clarias; species Clarias macrocephalus. Next base: position 54,677 of record JAAGKR010002226.1, read on the forward strand.
CCTACTCCTCTAAATCAACTAATAAAGTGTAATTCCATTGCATTATGGAAAGAGACAATGTTATTCCTAAACAATATTCATAAATTTCTTTTTAACCCAGTTTATATTACAAATACTAGACAGCAAAACTAGCAGTTTCTTTTTTTTTCTTTAAGCCTTTCTGCTTGCTCAGGCTAATGTACAACATTTTTTGCTAACTAGCTAGCAGAACTATTAATTTTTTTTTGTACAGGTTTCACGCTAGCTCTGCTCTGGATAATGTACTTGTGAGGCAGATTAGCTCGTTTATGAGAAGAGAATGAGGCTTATAATATATAATATAATTAAATAGCGTTGCTAACAAGCTAACTCAGACAACATGTTTATAAGCAAATTTATTGGTAGTTCTGTTAATTATAAAGAAATTTATTCTGTGTAGTAAATATAAACTCAGCTACTTTATTCTAAGAGCTAATTTGTGTATAAAGTATAAGGTTATGGTTTGTTTTAATATTTATTTATTTATTATACAACTATGTTTGGCAGTATCGCTATCATAGCACAGTATAGCTAGTCAGCTAGCAGTGACAAGATTTTTTAAACGTTTTTTTTCTTTAGCATATTCTAGGTAGCATGGGCTAAATTACTACAAATGAAATCCTATATTAATAAAGAAAGACAAAGTAGTGTTGTTGAAGAAAAAAAAGTGTTGACAGTGTTGCTAAATAGCTAGCAGTGACAGCATGTTCATAAACAGCTGATTGTGTTAGCTTGTTAGCTATAAACATAGATAAATCCACAATCTAGCTAGCTAGTTAGATATATTATATTGCAACCTCTTGAAGAATGTTTTTTTTTTTTTTTTAATAGAGAGAGTGAGATACAATTATGAGTTTGTGTTGCTAACAAACTAGCAGTGACGGAATATTTATTGTCCGGCTAATTCATTAATAAGAAAATCTAAAAATGCTCACATAAGAAAAGGAGAGTATTGCTAATTAACTAGTTTGTTTCATAAAGATTTCCTGTTACTATTGGCTAATTTATAATTTTTTCTAATAGTCTTATTTAACAATTATATAACAGATATACAACAGAAATACAGTTTCATATAAAAAAAAATACTAAGGGAACACAGTTTAAATCAAATCCCCCCAACTGTATGGTTGCATACGTTCAAGTCAAACCAGGACTGTCCCTTTCATTTCTTTGAGTGTATATTGTGTAGTCATAAGAAATGTCTCTGCTTTTAATCTTCGGCTAGAAATTAGTATTTTTACAAAAGAAATCTATGAAGATTTCTTTTGTAAAAATTTTTGTAGATTTTTTTTTAACAAACAACAATTTGTTTTTAAACTAGAACTGCTGACGTCTTAAAAGCGTGATGAGGTAGAGTATTTGATTAAATGAACACAGCGCTTGATTAAATTAACTCTAAATTGAAACGATAAGTGAATTTTCCAGGACAGTGAGGCCATTATGCCCTACAGTTTTTTCCTCACAACCATTATATGTACTATGTTCTTTCTTTCTCCTGATGTACGTTTTTTGAGTTATTATTATCTGAAGTGCTTTTAAACGAGGCAGCCCTAGGTTTTTCGAGAGAGAAGGTTGAAGTCAATTTTCTAAAAATTATATTTACGCATAGAACCGTAACAAAGAGTAGAGAATAATCAAAGAGTACCAAAGTTAGTTAGGGGGAAAAACAACACTAAACATTAACTTTTCACTCTTTATCCATAAACGCTGTTTTTTTAAATGATTTTTCAAAATGTATTTTATTTTTCTTAGGATTTTTCCAGACTTTCTTCCTAATTTAGTCGTAAATAATTGCCACCGGTCATTAGGGCACTCCCCCATCAAGGCTACACTTAGCAACCTGGGAGGACGAAGATTATCACGTGTTCCCCCGAGTCACGTGACGCCGCCCGACCGCATCTTTTCAAACCGTTGAGGGCAGCGTAACACACTCAGAGGACAGTGCTATCTGCTTCTTCCGCTTGTGTGATCTCACAGACGCCCGTGATTGGCTTGAACCGTGATTAATGAGAGAGTGCTAAAGTGCTCCATCTCTCCCCTCTGAGAGAGCTCGGCCAATCAGCTCTAGTCTCCCGGCTGCGAGAGGATACATTCGAAGATTCGAACTCTGGATGATCTCTGTGACCGCTGCTCCACTTGGGGGATCTTTCTTTATATTTTAATTATTCGTTACAGCAGCTTGATGTAGTGTTTAACATGCTAGCATGACGGTTCCAGTTAGCTTAAGTTAGCCTAAATGGCATCTTTAAGAAAGACAAATTTAAGCTTTACAGTTTCTCAGTAACATGACGAGCTAAGTTTTTTTTATATTAAAAAATTGAGCCTGACAAGAAAACTACTGTTTATAGCTCATATATCGTAAACGAGAGCCTTAAGTAACATCACACAAACGTTAAACTGAGCTAAAAACAGGTCAAGAAGACAATGTTTTTTTTTTTTGTTATTAAATAAGTGACATTCTTAATATTTCTAATCTTTGTGTATAAAAAGTAAATGAAACATGACTGACCTTGTCTTCCAGAGCTCCTCCAGACACACACACACGATCAGGACTCCTATTTAAGCTGTTGATGTGTGCGCGTGCGTTTGTATATGTGTGGTTAAATGCGCTTTAGAAGAACAGCAGGACCATGTGTGTATGTGTGTGTGCATGCATTGCCTCCGATTCCACAAATCTTGTCTCGATATCAGACATGAGCCGTTTTACTCTCCTCCCCTTTTCCCCCTCCATTTCTCTCTATCTTTTTTTAAACACTCATTAAGTGTGTTTTCTCATGCGACATTGTTTACTCTGTTCTTCAAGAGTGATGTTCTAACCACTGCTTTATCCTATTGAGCAAAAAGTCAAAGGTCACCCTCGAAATATGACATACTCTAAATAAATATCTTACATGCAAAGTTTACATGCTCTCCAAATCTCATGTTGAGTACTCTAATGAATAAAACACTCTGATGTCTCATGCTGTTATGGGAAAATAATCAACACCTGGAATGATGAAACTGTATGTGTTTGTGACTGCTACAAAGCACTGACACTGGAGACTCCTTCCATAATCAGTACTTAATTCGCTGGGGTACGGTCCACATGTCTTGCTTGAAACAGGGGAATCCAGATACTAGACAGTCTGGAGGGACGGGTACTGTCTGGAGGTTTAGTGCGTAGCACACAATTTAGGACACAGCCTGAGGCGCCCTCTGGAGGAAGGTACACGCTTCTGTCTCGCCATGATCATGCCGTGTTTTCACTGTGCCACTTTTTCTCTTTCACATTCTGTGCTTCTGTGCAACTTTTCCCCTGCTCACACCCACCAGTATGTACTCAGTGTTCTCACCAGTCTGTCACCACATGGCACATGAAGGTGAAGGCGTCACTGATGGCATGGGGGCATCACCCGGATGTGAACTTGCCTAAGCAGCACATCAGGATTTTCATCAGTTTGATGTGACCATAATATGCTGTGCAAAACAAACAAACAAAAAAAAAATGTATACTGAAAAATACTGAAAAAAATAATACATTAATATGCTACTATGAAATAATTGATTGTTTAATTCCCATAAAGTATATAATTCAGAAAAGAAACATCACCTTAAACAGAAGCACTGCCAACCTCAAGGGCTGATATTTTATGAAGGAAATTACAGACACCAGAGAGCTGTTAGAGGAGGGGATAGAAGTGTTTCTGGCAACCCCAGCATTCAGACAGTATTTGCATATAATGAATCCTGTAATTGTGCTTTAGCCACAGAGTCACAAATCTGGTGTGTGTGTGTGTGTGTGTGTGTGTGTGTGTGTGTGTGTGTGTGTTAGAGCAGAAAAACGTTATAAGATTTTCCAGGAGCAGTGTATTAACAGGGTGCATAACTCAACTCTAAGTCAGAGTGAGCAGCCCTTGAGATTATTCTCACTAATATGGCAACCTGGTGTGTGTTCTGCTCTGACAGTCTACACACTTCCTGCATGTCATGTTTTGCAGTTGTGTTTTGACAGGTCTGTGAAGGGGAAGGGATGCCAGATTGAACAATTTTCCTCTTTTAAAGAAAAGTTGAAACTTTTGCTTACACTGTATTGACATTTGTAGATGGACAAACCTGAATTCAATCATTAACAGGTTTGCACAAATATTTATGTCCATATAGTGTGTCATTAGGATGTATCAATAAATTGTCCAACTTGTAAATACCCAGGTGCCTTGTGTGGTCTAGACAGTGAGACAAAGTGTCTCTGAGATGATGATGATGATGATGATGATGATGATGATGATGATGATAGGGTAGTGATTGTATTTATGTATTTTTAGTGAAGGAAGCCATTTCAATGACTTTAAATGACTTCAAAGTAATCAATTGTGTCTGTAAGAAGTAAATGAGTGAATTACTGTATATACTTTCTGACACAAATTAACTTTTTTTCTTTTTTCATCCAATCATGTATTGTGATTCTTTTCCACTGTTGGTTTAACTTCAAGGAATTACCTAAAAGGTTACCTGCACCCGTGTGCAGATCCTGCGAATGGAGTGTGCGGTCAACGTGCTGCTGCTCCTCACGTTCCTACAAGGTTTTAGCTGTATGACATAAAAGCTGATGATGATGATGATGATGATGATGATGTGGATGTCTACTGATAAATTCGTTGACCGCAGTTACCTGGGAGGGACGCCCGCTACATCGGCCATCGCTATATTATACCTCGCTGGGAACACCTGTGACACGCCTGTGACAGAATTTTTGTTTTTTGTATATGTAGAAGATAGATAGATAATGATATAGACAGATACTGAAGGTCACTACTGAGAACAGACTCAGTAGCCTCCTGAGCCTATAAATGTAAAGGTGCACTTTAAGTAGCTCTCTGTGAGCTTTATGTATCTGACAGAGCAAATGAAACATGTGTTCATGAAGGCACACACATTTTATTTTTTCGACAGATTAAAACTTTACTTTATGCACATTACTGCATGCGTGGTGCTACAAATGCAGTGTTACTTCCTAGTCTCACTAATTTTAACCAACATACATGTGATTTGGACGTTGTGTGAACCCTGTATTACAGTACGAACTCTTTTTGATGCAGTAATAAACCTGTACTGAATAAATAGCCAAGACATTTTGTATACAAGAGACATGAGGCTGTGTTCAACAACAAGCAGCTTTGTGCTGCAGAGATGTATGGCACTGGCCATGTCTGGTTATTTCCTCTGGATCAATTTCTATAATCAGGATTTCTGAACTTTATTATAGCTTAAAAGATAGCATATGTATATGAGGTAACTATGTGAACAACGTCTAGTCATTCTCCATCTCTCTCTCTTTCTCCTTCTCTCTAAAAAAAAGCAGCTTGTCGTGTTACCAAGACGACAGGATCAAAAAACCCTGCCAACTAATCATAACAATAATAATAACAGTGGTACCTCAGCATACCAACACACGGTGTTGAGAATTTTAAGAACTGCCTTAAGACATGAAATAGCCTCGGCATACGAGCGGGCCGAACTGAACCGAGCAAAACTGAACCGAACCGAACGCTGGTTAAATTGCGCGTACATCCCGGAGCTGTTAAAACCTTGTTTGTAATATTTCTGGGCGACTGGAACAGATTATCTGCATTTACATTATTTCCCAGGGCCTACGACAAAATGTGTTTCGCAATATGAAATTTCACCTTAAAACTCGCTTCTGAAACAGATTAAATTCGTATGTTGAGGTACCATGGTAAAAATAATTAGAGTAATAATAATAATAATAGTAATCATAGGTGGAACTGTTGCGTTGTACCTCCAGACTAGGGATTTGATTCTCGCCTCGAGCCTGTGCGCATGGTGTTTGCATGTTCTCCTCGTGGTTGGTGGGTTTCCTTGGGGTGTCTCATATCTTTGTGTATAAAAAAGAAACAAAACATTTAGAAAAGACATGTAAATTAGGTAAAATATGAAATATTTTCATATTTAAACTTTCATATTAAGTAGGTTTAATTTAAGATTCCTCTTGTCAACGGCTGCTTTCAAAACCAAACTGAAGGCGGCTCCCATTTCTTCTCGCTCATGACATTCATGACTCTAAGTCAAAACTAAACTTTGCTCAAAATGCAAAAAAATAAATAAAATAAATAAAATAACCCCACACACTATGTGTAAACTTGGCTTTTCACTGACAAACAAGTTCTGAACGGCTCTCTATGGACGCTGAGCAAATTAGCCGGCGTTCGGTTCAGTGCAGGGTTCGTTTGCTGAAATGCTCTGAACGGCGAGGCAGATTTCTTGCAGCATTTCTGTTTTTCAGGTAAAAGTGTTTGTATGCTGAGGTACCACTGCAGTGTGTGTGTGTGTGTGTGTGTGTGCAGTGCGATGGATTGGCACCCCGTCCAGGGTAAATCTCCTGGGAATAGGCTCCAGGCCCCCTGCGACCCTGGACACATGATGAAGCGGCTGTAGAGGTGACTGGGTCACTGAGTCACTGGGTCACTGAGTCAGTGAGTGAGGGAGTGATGATGATGATGGGTAACGCGGGGTAGTGATAGTGTAGAGTGGGCGTGGCCCTGAAGCCTGAGGTAATTGTGGGGCGTGTCTGCCTTTGGAAGTGGAATCCCGTCAATCTGGCAACCCGTCGAGCAGCTTTAAGGAACTGGAGTGGCTCCATTTTAGTCACGCTTCCGCGAGCGCAGCTCCTCGGACAGCTGGGAGAACTTTTCTGCGCCTCCGAGCGTTTCTCAGGGAGAGACACAGAGACGGAAGGAGGATAAAATGGGCAGCACGGCGGCGGACGCGAAGGCGCGCGACTCCTCCAGGAAGAGCCCGAAGAAGCGGCGCGCGCTGCGTCTCCACATGCCCGTGAGTTCGGCTCTGGGTCCGAGGGAAGGTGGGAGGGAGGAGGAGGAGGAGGGGGGTTCTGGGTTCTGGGTTCGTATCTCTCGTGCATGCTCTCGTGCACGCTTCTCATTCGCGCGGTCGATCTCGAGTCTCACTTTCTTCCTCTTTTTTTCTTTCTTTCTTCGTTTGATCTTAAATAACAACAGTGTAGCGCAGATTGCACAGGCGCGCGCGCTCGAGCGACTTAAGCGCGCGCCTCATTAACCGCACTGGGTCACAACCCGCGCCCCGTTTTTTTTTTTTTTTTACCACCAGGGCTACAACAACAACAAGACCACTAAACTAATGCCCTGGTTCAGAGTGTCTAGTCGATGTAAGGGTTAATCCGGCACTGGGAGGGATCACTACTGAATCTGCAGCCACTCTAATGTGTTTACAAACACTCCTGCTCAAACACTACAGGCATTCAGTTCTTTTTCCACATGCATTTCTATGCAGCTGTGTAAGAATTCTTAATAAAAACAACAACACACATCACATCAGGAGACCTGAACACAAATCTAAACAGCTCCAGTCAGACCTACAGTAATTAAGAAGGAATTACTAACTAGGAAGTAATTAAGGAATAAAAGCTTTCCAGGAAATAGTGTTCGAGGAACCTTTTAATCCCATAAAGTGTTCACCATACACGTGTCCCAATCGTGATCAAATTAAAGGACAACACATCGCGAACCGTCCACCGATGAAGTTAAAGCAGCTGTAAGCAGTCACGATTGAATTTTTGAGATTTTTTTAGATTTACAAAATGCAAATGAAATGGATGTTGATCCTTGTGAAGCTTCTTCGGTCATGATTAACGCTTTACATTTTTTGATTTGCAGCCACACAAGGCCAAGAGAGAAGTTTAAATGTACAGCATGAGGAGAAAATCACCGTTCCAGGGTTCTTTTTTTCAGCTTTATATATAGTATACAGTATATAACCGCAGTCTAACTGAGGCAGCCCAAAGTGGGTGTGGCCTAAACCTGAAAACTAGTTTGTAATTAGTCTAGACATTAATGTAGAACTTCTTTTTTTGTTTGTTTTAGTTTTTTTTTATTTTTATTTTTTTGTATCTCCCACTCAGTTTTAGTAATTGGCGTTTCTAAATGTATTATAAATCTGTACACAACGTCCTCTGTCTGGTCAAGTCTTGGTGTGATCAGGCAGTTACTAAGGATGAACGGATGAACGTTGTAAATTCATCATGAAGTAACTTGTTCATGTTAATCTTTCACATAATAGTAAAAAAACTCAACTTTTTTACTGTATGCTGTTCAAATCACTGATTGGACTCCGTAGAGCTGTGCGATTTAATAGATTATGCAATTTAATCAATTGTTAATTAATTTAGAATCAATTAATGCTTTTGAAATCACTTCAGTAAACATATAAAATTTAAAATGGTTTATTTGAAAGCCCCACAAAGTACTCCTGTAAAATATTTGCAAAATCCTCACGTTTTGTCAGTGTTTTGAGTTTATGGGTGGTTGGTACACTACCGCCACCTACTGGACTGGAGCGTGGAGCAGAAAATTGGTGGGAAAATAACATCGCTGTATGTGACATGATATTTAATATCGGCTACACAAGTCACATGTTTATTAGATACTTTTATAATAGTTCTTCGTCAGTTTAAAAAAAGATCCTGTTAGAAATATAGCTGCTTGGGACAAATCAAACAATAAACCTTAGTACAACTGAATAAAATTGATTTTAAAAAATCGCAATGATAAAAATGTAATCGAATCGACAGTCTAGAACACATTATCCTGTATAATAAATTCGTATTCAACTCCATCCCTAATGCACACAGGGATCTATAAAGGGTTTGGTCTAATTGTGTAAGTATATGGCAGTGTTATTTGTCTCTTAACAGACTGTAACTGTAGTAATTGGCCATTCCTGCACACTACCAGCTGGTTCGCTTCCATCACATGACTCACAAACACACACTTTAACCCCTTTCACATTCTTCCTATTTATTAAGACAGATAATAATAGCTATCAGCTATAAAAATAAAAAAAAAAGTTATAAAATAGCTGGCACATGATTCGCCTGTTAATTTTGAACCCACAGTGATAGAAGGTGCACCATAGATATTTTAAAGAGCCCATTTTAAAAATCTTTTCCTAAATCTACATATTAATAGTTTTCCATTTCATACCTTTTAAACAGAGTGGAATTAAAATATTTACACCTTCATAATCCAGCAGGAAAAAACTTTTTACATATCGAGCACATCATCTGTTCTCCTGTTATTAGACTAAAGAAGACCCTGTTTAACCGAACACTCCCCCTAAGCCCTGTTTATTATTAAATGGTTATCAACTGGATATCTGTATGACCCAAGCACAAGATAAAAAGATTAAAGATTATCATTACTGACCGCAGTAATAACGTCGCGATAAACTCATTAGCCTTTATATTACACATTAACTCTTTACGTGCATCAAGATATTCATCCAGTTGTTTTCTCTCTCTCTCTCTCTGTCTCTCTTTTAATCTCTCGGGCATCGAACAAATCAATGTTGGAGTTAAATAGAGGAAGCTGTTGAATAAGGGAACTTACAGCTGTGTGTGTGTGTGTGTGTGTGTGTGTGTGTGTCCAAGTGGAACTGGATCATATTTAATTCGTCATAAATCTCGAGTTAGGATTTCAGCGAGCAGTTTTAAATCCCAGCACTTCCCCGTCTGCGTCATTTTGGAATTGCCATCAAAACAATTGTAATGCATCACTAAATCTATTTTTCCCACCTCTAGTAATAAATAAATAAATAAATAAATAAATAAATAAAAGAAATTAAAAAAAAATAATTAAACCCATCCACCCAAAAATCCATCCATCCGTTTTTTTTTTTTTTTTTAATTATTTAAAATTTTAAATATATTTTTTCCCAAGCTAACGTGTAGCCTGTAGCGTTACCGAATGCTGTCAGTCATACCTGTTAGAATATTAGGCCACGCCCAGAAGCACATGTTTTTAGACTGGGAGTTATGAAACAGAAAATGAACAGTTTATTTATTAGAGGACGTTTCAGGCTCGCAGGGCCGTCAGGAGCGGACCTCCAATGATTTACTATGAACCCGAAATCTCAAAAATACTTTGACCCAGGGTGCTGGAGTTCGAGCCAAACTGTACAGTGGCACTGAGCCAAAGAGCACAGCGTTGTTGAAGACTCGGGTGTGAATCCAGGGAGACTGTTTTGCTCCAGCCTGGATGATAATATTCAGAGTATTTGAAGGTGTAACGCGGAGTGTCTGCTGCAACCTGGCAGCTCAGACCTGCCACGCCTTCAGACTCTATGGGTGTGTGTGTGTGTGTGTGTGTGTGTGTGTGTGGGAGATGAAATGATACAAAAGTACTGAGAAAAGTTATACTCAAGGACATTCCCTTAAAGACAAAATCACAACATATACAGACAAAACACTCAGGCCTTGTCCTTGTTGCTGTCTATAATAAATCCCAGAGAAATGAGTGAAATTAACCAGGTTTTTTTTTTCTTTTTAAGTTGATGGATGTATTATTTTCTGTTTGTTTTTGTTTATTTATTTATTTATTTATTTTAGTGCTCATAAGAGCCTCTGTTTTGATTGTTTTTTATTTATTTATTTATTTTTATTCCACAGGACCTGAGCTCCTACACGTCTCCTGCTTTGGACGGAGAAAAAGACAAATCGGGTAAAGCCACAACACCGAAGGTAAAGGCTGACCTGACAAGGCTGAAGAGCAGCGCTGATGGGTTTTACCCCACAGCACTTGCTGAACTCTGGATTCTGAGCGTTTGTTAATTTGCTCGTCCTAATCGTTCTTGTTTCTATTGAAACGGCTCACAAGATTTGGTGCATCAAATCAAAAGCAGGAATTATTTACTAATTTTCCTAAAACAGAGTGTTTTGTTCTTTACTCATTATGTCATTATGTCAAATGATCCTTCTTATAATGGCTGTAAGTTTCCCGTGTGAGAGAAAACTGACAAGAATTGGAATACAATTTCTCAGAATTAAGCAATTTGACAAAATGACTCAAAAAAGTTAATGGAAAACCCAAACACTATCTATATAAATAAAAGAGAGTTTTTTCCCGTGATATCTTTGTTTTATGCATTGGAGGACCCGAAAACAGTCTCTGTCTGTGTGTCTGTCTGTGTGTCTGTCTGTGTGTCTGTCTGTGTGTCTGTCTGTGTGTCTGTCTGTGTGTCTGTCCGTCCAGTTAGATTTTGTTACAGCGTCACGCAAAACTGTCTGGAAAGAATTTAATGAACCTTTAGCAGTACTTAGATATTTGCCTCAAATTTAACCTGCACCGTATGTGAAATAAAAATGATTTGACATTATGAGCGGTTAAATGCCAAAATATGTCACAGCAACTAGCATTTTTTCTTGCCCTCGAGGTGGGTGTGGCTGCATGCACACAACTTCATCTTTATCCGATCTACTTTTTCAATTATAGACAGTTAGACAGAGAGTTCTACCATACAGAAAGACACACAGACATGTACGTGGGCTTCAACCTGAAATAATAATAATAATGATGATGATGATATTATTATTATTATTATTATTATTATTAATATCACTCATTACATTAAAAATCAGCAGATTACAATTAGATTGAACATTTTAACTGTTTCTACAAACTCTTTAACCGTCAATGACGCGTACTAACACTAGTATTACACATAACCATAAATCAGTGAGGTATTTGCTGAGAAAGTGTGTGTGTGTGTGTGTGTGTGTGTGTCAGTTACAGTATCAGATTCCTATCATACCTTGTAAGCACTGGCACCAGATAGCCCTTTGTTCAGCTCCACACGTCCGTGAGGTGTGTGAACGCACAGGGTGTGTTTACTCTGGTGACTTTTGTAGATTGAGTTAAGCACAAAGCTAAGCTAAGGTATGATGATTGAATGAATAAATAAATAAATAAATAAATAAGAGCCTTCTCATTCTGGCATTAAAGCACTCTTCTGGAAACCCTGAGCGTTTTTGAGTTCTTCAGTACCACAAGAGTCTACATAGTTGATCGCTAACGTTACAAAATACACCATTTTAGCTCGGTTGTACAGTTAGCATGACAGATTCACCTCATGCTGTTAGCTAGCTACCTGTTGAATTAGCTAGCTGCTGCTATTTGTTGTAAGTTGTTTTGTAGATTATCATGCTAGCTGACCATATTAATTATGTAATTATTTTAATTACTTTTACCTCAGGCTGCTGGCTAGTCATCTCCTTTATCAGTTTAGCAATCTAGTGCTAGCAATCTGGTTTTCCTACTCTGCTGTTAGCCAGTTAATATATATTTGAACACACACACTCACACAGACAACATTGTTAGTGGTTTGGTTGTTGTGTCGATGTATTTTGCAATTTTTTAAAGTATATTAGGTGCTTCAGTTTTTTTTTTCTCCCTTAAAGGGTAACAGTTAACTGTTTTTGACTAGTCTTGTGATTATCCAATTAAACGCTCTTTAGAACACTACAGAGGCGTCTTGCTGTAAAGCAGCACTTCATTATCTGTGAACATGGTGTAAAGATCTCGTTAAACTCTTCCTGTATTTGTTTAGCTCGCTGTGCTGCCGTCATGGCGTGGTGTGTATCCCCAACCCTAACCCGAGAGCTGCTGGCTGTCGAGCGCGTCGGCACACACTCTCACCCTCACCTGCTGTTTCTATACGTTCACGCGGTTTCACTGCGTCTGTAAGTCAGGGGGAAGGAAGCCCTATGGAGTTCTACCGTCTGTTTAATGAGTACACACTTCTCAGTATCGCTTTTTCTCACCTCAATCCTGTGTGTGTTTCTTCTGGGTCGAGACTGGGGTGTTTTTGGGAGAAACAGAGGTGTTTTGGGTCCCAAGTGTTTACACTAAATGAATCAGATCGGCTCAGTAACCGTCTTTAACAGTAAATATGGCGCTCGCGGGGGTGTGAGGCTCCAGCGTTGTTTATACAGTAGTGTGTTTGCTCACAGGGATGATTCCGGAAAGAACTTTTACATGTTGATCATTTAAACAATTTACAAATCAGATCTCAATCAGATAGATAGATCAACAGACAGACAGACAGACAGTGTGCTATACACCATATGTGAATTATTAGCAAGGTACAGTAGAGATGAAGTACAGAGAATATGTGCACCTATGTGAAATATTGAAGAGACTCATAGATTTGTAATTGTTGGATGAATAAACTAAACAGATAATTCGATGGAATGATGGATGCAAAGATAAATATATGAATAGATTAGGTGGATGGGTGTTTGGATCAAATGATGGCTGGATGGGTGGGTGGAAGGATAGAGGGATAGTCAAATCACTGGAGAGGTTTATGGAGAGGTGAAATCGTATAGATGGGTGAATGGTGGATGGATGGATGGATTGATAATGAATGGGTGGGGAATGATGGATGAGTGGATGGTGGGTGGATGGATGGATGGATGGATGGATGGATGGAAGGAAGACTGGATGGGTGGTGGGATGAGTGGATGCATGGAAATGATGGAGGGAGGGGTGGATTGATGGATCCATGGATGAGTGGGTGGGTGGAATGATGGCTGGATGAGATGATGGATGAATGGATAAATGCATGGGTGTATGGATGGGTGTGTGCGTTAGTGGTTGGAGGGATGGATGGATTGGTGGATGAATGGGTGGATAGAGAGTAATGCAGACAGTATATAAAAAAAATAAGCTGAAGTCGCGGCCTCATTACTACACCACAGTTCCAGACTGGAGAAAATAACTGGCCTGTAAACAAGTCCAGTCTCTACTGGAGTGTAATGGACGGATTCATGTTTCTACCCTGACAAAGGTCAACAAAAGACAAAGCAAAAAAGTCTAGTCTAAGCAAAGTCTGACCTTTCTGTCCTAATTAAATAATTAAAATTATGTCATGATAAGGTTAGTTTGGTAAAATAAGCGTCATCTAGAGGCCTTTGCCTTTCATATAAGCCACTGATCATTTGGAATCAGAAGTGGCTTATTAAAGCGTTTGACTCGGAGGACAGGAAGGTTAGACAGCCTGCATGTTTTTAAAATCCCACTCCTGTACTGAGAGAAATCCACAGCAGTGTTGATATTGACTGAAAGCACAGCCAGGATGAAGCAGAAAAAACTGACCGGGTGTGAAGCGATGAGAAAACCGTTTGTGTTAGTGGTCTCAGGGCTTCACTGTGGATCTGCAGGATGAAGATGAGAACATGGATGTCAGAAAGATCTACTCACCCTGACAAAAGTCTTGTCGTCTATCCAAGTTGTTCCTACAGTACAGGAGTGGGATTTTAAAAACATGCAGGCTGTTTAACCTTCCTGTCCTCCGAGTCAAACGAGGTTTTTTTTTTTCTGCAATCAGTTTTTTTTGTTGTTGTTGATGCACCAACGAACTCATTTTCTGTGTGTGTGTGTGTTCTCACACTGTAATTGTTTATTGAGTTCTGACGGCACAATTATCTTCTAATCAAAAGACAAATAAAATCTGGGCCAATAAAAATAGCCTTTTAAAAAAAATCAATGTTGGGATCGTAAAAGCTTTGAGCCCGTGAGCAAATAAAGTCCGTGAACATGCAGTAAACGTTTGAAGGTCGTCTGAGCTTTGAGCGCTTCAGCTTCTTCGAAATGTCACGCTGATAAAAAGAAAAATAAACAAATAAAATCAGACGGTGAGCTATCCAGAAAACAGCAAAAAACTGAAATGAACATACAAGTAAAGTTTAGAGGATAGAAAACATTAGCATTTCAACCTAATTTTTATTCACTTTTAAACTTTAAAATGAGAAAAATAAATAAATAAACTACAGGGATGACCTTTGACCCTGCCATTATATGGGCATCGACAACCACTGTACATATTACCTGATTGTTTTTATTGGTTTAGAATCTATAAAACTGGTCCTGGAACATCTGGAACTTTTTTCATCCTCATTAGAAAATCCCAGACAATGAATATACAAATCTGGAAACGCCCCCAGAGTCATCCTGCCATCCTGAGTAACGCTTTGACCTGCGTAGAATTTTAGCATCATTACCACATAATTATGATGTGTGTAATTTAGCACATAGAAAAATGATGAGGATTTGCCTAACATGTTAAAAAATAATAATATATATATATTATATATATATATTTTTTTTTACATTTTTGCTTGTTAAAACCTGCTAAAACTGAGCTGTTTAAGGAAGTATATGAATGAAAGATGTACTGATCCTTTTTTTATTTTAAGTATTTTTAAGTAATACTTATTTTAAGTATTCTGTTCAACTTTATATATTTCAGTTTTTGTTTTTTTATATTAAAGGAATTTTTTTATTATCCAAGAGCTTTACTGATTTTAATAAATGTTGAGTTTCGGTTTAATTGGTTAGATTTCTCTTTTTTTTTTCTTTCCCCTTTCAGGGTGAAGAGCCCGTCTCATCGAACACATCTAAAGGTTTTTCACTGAGATCTCCAATCCCTCAGCCCTCGAGCCCCATCTCTGCCCCGCTCCGCTCCCGGACATCTCCCAATTCCCCGAAAAGCATCTTCCCCTCCCACCACGACTCGCCTCCTAAATCCCCCCACCGTCTCAGCTTCAGTGGTATCTTCCGCTCGCCATCTAATCCCTCCAAGATCTTCTCCAGAGCCCGGAAAGGTGAGAAAGATTGTAAAATAAAATGCTTTAGTCCAGGATCTTAGACCTCCTTCCTGCCACAGCATGAAAACATTTCATTAAAAGGAAGGTTATCTGTGTTGCACACAAATCACAGAGTGAATCAGGAATAATCTAATGGAAAATAAATGATTACTGTTATTTATCTGCAGGTTTTCTGTTTAATCAAGCACTTCAAGCACAGTAATGACGCATAAATGCTCCTCGTGCTATTGTCACACGCTTCATTTTATTACTGCGTGTAGCTAGTTTTGTTTGCATGGAGGCTGGTAGAGAAAACTCAGCCTTCACCCAAACTACAGCACTCGTGGTTTATCGTACTGTACAGTCGTGGCCAAAAGTTTTGAGAATTACATAAATATTGGAAATTGGAAAAGTTGCTGCTTAAGTTTTTATAATAGCAATTTGCATCTACTCCAGAATGTTATGAACAGAGATCAGATGAATTGCATAGTCCTTCTTTGCCATGAAAATTAACTTAATCCCGAAAAACACTTTCTACTGCATTTCATTGCTGTCATTAAAGGACCTGCTGAGATCATTTCAGTAATCGTCTTGTTAACTCAGGTGAGAATGTTGACGAGCACAAGGCTGGAGATCATTATGTCAGGCTGATTGGGTTAGAATGGCAGACTTGACATGTTAAAAGGAGGCTGATGCTTGAAATCATTGTTCTTTCATTGTTAACCTGGTGACCTGCAAAGAAACGCGTGCAGCATCATTGCGTTGCATAAAAATGGCTTCACAGGCAAGAATATTGTGGCTACTAAGATTGTACCTAAATCAACAATTTATAGGATCATCAGGAACTTCAAGGAAAGAGGTTCAACTTGTTAAGAAGCTTCAGGGTGTCCAAGAAAGTCCAGCAAGCGCCAGGATCGTCTCCTAAAGAGGCTTCAGCTGCGGGATCGGAGGGCCACCAGTGCAGAGCTGCTCAGAAATGGCAGCAGGCAGGTGTGAGCACATCTGCACGCACAGTGAGGCCAAGACTTTTGGAAGATGGCCTGGGGTCAAGAAGGGCAGCAAAGAAGCCACTTCTCTCCAAAAAAAAAACATCAGGGACAGATTGATCTTCTGCAAAAAGTCTGGCGAATGGACTGCTGAGGACTGGGGCAAAGTCAGATTCTCGGATGAAGCCTCTTTCCGATTGTTTGGGGCATCTGGAAAAAGGCTTGTCCGGAGAAGGAAAGGTGACGCTACCATCAGTCCTGTCTCATGCCAACAGTAAAGCATCCTGAGACCATTCATGTGTGGGGCTGCTTCTCATCCAGGGGAGGGGGCTCACTCACAATGCTGCCCAAAAACACAGCCATGAATAAAGAATGGCACCAAAACACCCTCCAACAGCAACTTCTTCCAACAATCCAACAACAGTCTGGTGAAGAACGATGCATTTTCCAGCACGATGGAGCACCGAGCCATAAGGCAAAAGTGAGAACTAAGTGGCTCGGAAACCAAAACGTTGAAATTTTGGGTCCATGGCCTGGAAACTCCCCAGATCTTAATCCCATTGAGAACTTGTGGACAATCCTCAAGAGGCAGGTGAACAAACAAAAACCCACGAATTCTGACAAACTCCAAGAAGAGATTATGAATGAATGGGCTGCTATCAGTCAGGATTTGGACCAGAAGTTGATTGAGAGCAGCCCAGTCGAACTGCAGAGGTCCTGAAAAAGAAGCGCCAACACTGCAAATACTGACTCTCTGCATAAATGTCATGTAATTGTCGATAAAAGCCGTTGAAACCTATGAAGTGCTTGTAATTATATTTCAGTACATCACAGAAACAACTGAAACAAAGATCTAAAAGCAGTTTAGCAGCAAACTTTGTGAAAACTAATATTTCTGTCATTCTCAAAACTTTTGGCCACGACTGTACACCCAGACCGGCGTCATGACTTCTGAATTCGAGATCACACTCGAACTGCTGAGGTTCAGGAACTTCCTGTTTTGATAGAGGATCGAAACTTCAAGCAGGAAGTGCCCTGAAAATGGTTGTGGTTCATGAGCCTTTGATTTGTTTAATGTTTGATGCAGCATGTGGAGAGAAATTATAATTGTTGTCAGATGATGCGAGCGATGGTTGCTTTCAGAAGTTCGGGGGGAGTCGGGGGGCGGGGGGGTAGACAAGCGGCAAAGATAAATAATCATAATATTGCTAAACACGATGTACTTTATATAGCGGAAAAGATGAATAAATGGGTAGACAGTGGCGTAAAGACAGAACTGAGTGGTTAGTTGTGAGTGCAACTGCACTAAGTTTAGCCTTTATTCGTCACTTATACATTACTTCAGTGGTGTGCAAAGTACACGCATGTTCTTGAGTAAAAGTAGAAATTCCCCAGGGCAAATATTACTTAAGTAAAAGTAGAAGTCCTCCAATTACATGTGTACTTGAGTAAAAGTACAGGAGTACTCGCCTTCAAATTTACATTCCAATCAAACGAACAGGCTTGTATTAGCTCAATAATACTCTCTCTCTGCTTCCTGTTTGTGATCGCGCTGTTTTTGTAAATATCCGCCAGCAGCTCTGCTTCTATTTTTAAACACTGCCTGTAGAACATTATTAGTCTTGAAGGAACTGTAATAACGCATAATGGTCAGTAGGTGGCAGTAGATGGTGGAATTGGAGGTGAGAGAGTGACGCTCGGTGTCAAAATAAGAGTCGCATGTGTGAAAAATGATACTCGGCGCTCGTAAACTAATACTTGCTCGGTTTTCGAATAAAAAATTATTAAAAATCTTTGCTCGGTTTGCGGAACACTCGTGAAACACCTTACTCGCAATCCGAGGTTCCACTGTACTACATGCCCCTGGTGTTAGCCAACGCAGCACCAGGCAGAAGTGTAGTTAAGTAGAAGTACAGGTATTTGGTGTAGGATGTAGTGGAGTAAAAGTAAAAAGTATAGTTTAATAAAACTTCTTAATTAAAGTAGAGATACATGAAATATGTACTTATGTGTACAGTAAGGAAGGAAATGTAGTTACCTTCCACCTCTGGAATTAATGAACAATATGTAGTAGAGGTATGCATTATTTATTTATGTTTATACTCATTCATATATTATTTGTTTTATACTCCTAACCAACACTAATACTTCATGATTGATAATAGTAATACAGGTTGTATTTTTGATATTTTCACATTCATGCTTTATCGCTAATATTCTCCTGCAGAATAATAAATAAAGAGTTCGCTTCTATTTAATGTAGTAGTGTATGTAGTATTAATGTACTTGTATTAGTTAGCTTCTATTTAATGGTGTTTTTGCTGCGAGGCTTCAGTCCGCCTGAGACCTGGGCTTGTTTCTAGGTTCTCGCTCGGCTGAGTTCGGGTACAGACGGCGTGTAAGGGTTCGGTACATTGTTTTCGGTGAGTTCCTGAAGCGCCGCTGTCGTGACTCACTCTTTCCTGCTCAGTCGTGAGTCGAGGCACTGTTTGGTCTCAGTGAGAGGAATATTCCGAACTTCTAGCCAGAAACAGAACATACGGAGTTGCTTTTTTTCCACCCCTTTTCCTTCCTTTTATCTGAAATGAATGTGCTTTGTGAATTTGTTTTTCTGGAAACAGCTCTGGAAGACATGATCCACGTTAAACAGTGTTTATTCATTCCAGGATGGGAATTTTTAAATAATTTTTTTACTATGACATTTCAGTGCTATTTTTCACATCATGCTAACAGCTTGTATGCAGCTGCGTGATGCGCACTTCACTAGGCTCTGCTAGCACGCTACATTTTGTGTAGTTAGCATAATTCCTGTGCAATGGTGCTTCTAAGATTTGTAAAATATCTTTTATAAAAGCGGGCGGTTGCAATTAGCTAAGAACAGATACGCTATCTAGTTGTTGGTTTTTGCTTGCGGACAGGAATGATGCAAAAAAACAAAACAGCGCTAACATTGTTATGAGGTTGAGGATAATCTGTAGTATGCCTCATGTGTGAAAAAGAAGATGCACCATGCTAACTAGACGCTAGTTGCCCCTTAGCAGGTTGTTGTTCAGAATCAACAACCCTGAGCTTGGAGACGGCGTTTCCCAGAAAGCATTGCATCATGTTGCCTGGTACACGGAATAACACATGGGATGCTGTTGGTGTCGATCGAATTTCAAAAACTTTCTAAAGAGAAAGTCAACCCGGTCTATTTTTACACCAAGCAAGCGTCACGATTAGCTCAGCTGGAGTTTCTGAGAAAGCTAGCATGCTAGCTAGGCATTTCTGCTCTGGACAGTGGTTTGTGTGTGAACATGCATGTAGATACACACGTATGCAGTGTAGCGCACTGAGCAGATCAGGATCTACTTCTGAGGAGAAGAAATAAACAAGGAAATAAATAAACAAGTAAATAAAGACTCTTCAAGCTAGCATGAGCACCTCAATGCTAAAAGTGCTCAAGGACAGTGTTGCCAGATCTGTAGCTTTTCCTCAGTCTTGTAGTTAAGGACGACATTTGAAGCGCACCTGTTGCCATGGTAATCCCAGATACACACAGGAACACATTTCTCGTTATTGCAATGTAGTCGTCTTCTTTAGAAGTGTGTGTATGCGTGTGTGTATATGTGAGCGTGTACGTGTGTGTGTGTGTGTGTGCGCGCTTCTGTAACATATCACACTATCAGAAATCACGCCATTGTGGTGACTAGAAGGTGTTCTTATCTTAATCTTCATCTAACCAGCATTCCTGTGCCGGTTGCCATGGTGACACGTGTACGTATACAAAATCGCAAATCAGCTTCCATACAAAAAGAAACTGCCACCGTCCTGTACTGTGGCCTCGTCCCTGCTCTCAAATATCACCACAGCATCTACATTACTGATGGTTTATTATATAAACTTGTAACACGCAGTCTATTATGTGTTGTAGCGTCGGTCCCCCTGTCTCCGCCCTCCACGCCAACTCAGAGCTCCAACCCTCTGCTGTTCTCGACGGAAGAGAGGCGTCTACGCTCGCTCTCGTCTCCACCTGATGCGTGTCTTCAGCGCTACAGTCTGGCTTCAGCGAGCTCCGCCTCCTCCTCCAGCCCTAGTCCTGTCCAATATAGCCCCTCCCCTGCCACCCCAAGGTCCACCTCCCGTCCAGTGAGTGGTATCTCTGTAACTCGCACTGTAAAAAGACCAGCACTTGGAACTTATGAACCCTGTGGGCGTGTCTCCAATCACACACCCTGTTCAGTATATTGTTTACATAAACGCTATCATTAGTGCACTTTGGCCATGTTCCAAATCACACACACTGTCCACCATACAGGTCACATCATAAACACCATTATGAATGCAATATGTGCATGTCAGTATATTTTATATAGGCCACATAAACACCATCATTAGGTCACCATGGGCGTGTCCTAAATCACTCACGTTTTTCACTATATAGGCCACATAAACACCATCGTTAGTGCACTGTGGGTGTGTCTCAAAACATACACACAGCTGACTGTATAGTCTACATGATCACTATGGGTGTGTCTCAAATCACCTTCTGTTTCCACTTTCTATTTACACTATGTATAGCCTAAGTGTTACTTAAATAATACTTGTAGACTGTATTTAGTAATATATAAGCTACATAATGGAAAGCCAATAAGGATGACAGACATAAATGAATAAACACTAGATTAACATTTACACAACTAGCACCGTTCAGTTTATCAGTAGAAATTGTAAATGTAGTTTTATCTCAGATTATCCCAGACTGAAATGAGTTTCGTGGTTCTCTCCTCAGGTGTACGGTTCGACTGAACGCATGTTGGAGAAACTGGACCTCAGTGATGGCGGTGAGCGACCAAAACCAGAACTATAGGTGTCACAATAGTAAAATGTAAAAACAACAGTAACAGAAAACCCAGTGGATACATCGCTATCTGTAGCACAGAAGCAATCCAGGTGGAATAATAACAATAACAATAAGGATCATTTTAATGATAAAACTTAACTAAAACAATTGTGCTTCTCAAACAGTCACACTAATAAAGGTAGAATATGGGATGAATAATAGTTTGATTGCGAGTTAGTTTTAATTTTCTTATTTTCCAGAGCCAGGCTGTGATATTTACACCCGCTTTATGAAGTGCCACCGGTGCTACGACCTCATCCCGACCAGCTCGAAACTTGTGGTCTTTGATACGACACTACAGGTAGGAAGGAGGGGAAAAAACTGGTGGAGACCTCGAACTAGCCCGTGGATCAGTCGTTATCACTATGACAACAGTGACGGTGTAACACTCCTGCTCTGTGGTTTAGGTCAAGAAAGCCTTCTTCGCTTTGGTCGCTAATGGAGTGAGAGCCGCTCCACTGTGGGACAGCAAACGGCAAAGCTTCGTGGGTGAGAACACTCTCTCAACACACACACACACACACACACACACACACACACACACACACACACACACACACACACACACGAAACACACACAGTGACGTGTACTTATACACATGTAAACTGTAAAAAGTGATTTCAATGTATAGAAATATGGAATTAGTTATACAGCTTTTCACAAATTTATCATTATTAATGCTAGCTGGGAATTAGCATGCATTATAAAGCTAATCACAAACTAGCATTATAATAAACACGCTAAATCACAGAATAGCATTGAACATGCTAAATCACAAACGAGCATAAAATGTTAACTCACAAACGTAGCATTATAGTAAACATGCTAATTGCTGACTAGCGTTATAGTACACAGTCTAAATCACAAGCTAGCATTTAACATGCTTAATCAGAAACGAACGGTAAACACGCTGAATCACAAACTAGCATTAAATATGGTAAATCACAAACTGTAGCAGGGAACAAGTGAACACCAGGTCTTCACTTCACCGGAAAAGGGAATGAAGAATATCAGATCAGTCATTGCGTCTCGCTGGAGATTGAAATATTTATTATCATTATTATCAAGGACGCCATCATGTTAATAAAACACAATCTTTTAATCTTTTTAGTAATCTGTATATATATATATAAATCTCTGTACATCTTTAATCAATAATTTATTTATAAGTTATACACGTTTCAATAGCATATGTTTTATATCGGTATCAGTTTTTGTTTCAATAAACGTTCAATATTTAATGTCTGTAGTGTGAAGGCAGCGACAGGTATCTTATGTTACCATGGTAACGCAGAGAGGAAGCGACGCCTACGCTGGTGACTTCGCAGGGGGTTCGGAATGGTGAAGTTTTGTCGAGGGAAGTTCCCTCCAAACTGAGCAGGGAGTAGGGAGCACCCTGTGAAGTACACTTCGGAATGGAATGCAGCTATGCTAATTCCCAACTAGCATTGAACATGTTAAATCACAAGCTAGCATTGAACATGTTAAATCACAAACTAGCATAATGGTAAACATGCTAATTTCCAACACTAACTAGCCGAACAGTAACTTGGCATAACATATCAACTAGCATTAAAGTAGAAACTCACAACATGGCGTGGAGCCACAGGGAAACTAGCACTGTAGGTGAACTCAAACAAATTAGCATTACAGTAATATGTAAACAAGCATTTGATTAAACAGGCTAACAAGCACAGTATGGTAACCAAGCTAACACACAGTATAGAACCTTGTAATACAGGTGCTAATGCAGCATTAGAATCATAAACTAAAAATAAATTATCGCTTCTGTAACTTCTGTTTAACACACGAGCTGTGACGTGATTAATTAGCTGCTAATAAACGAGAGCTAATTGTGAGTAATGCTAATGGAATCGATGATAATGGAAAGAGAATGACTTTTTTTTTTCTTTCCAGGAATGCTGACGGTCACGGACTTCATCAGGATTCTGCACCGATACTACAAGTCTCCTCTCGTGAGTGTTCTAATCTCCTGAAACACGTTTCTCTGCTCTGTGCAGCCGACATTTATGTGAGCGGATGTGCTTTTGTCCTCACAGGTGCAAATATACGAGCTGGAGGAGCACAAGATCGAGACGTGGCGAGGTCAGTGTTCGCGTACAAAGCTAACGTTAGCGTGTGTCTCGTTAGCTCAGTAACAGCAGTAATTTACGTGTTGTGTTGTCTTCCATCGACAGAGCTCTACTTGCAGGAGACCTTCAAGCCGTTGGTGAACATTTCACCTGGAGCGAGGTGAGCGCGCGGAACCTGTAGGCTAACACACAAACTAGCATCACAGTCATAACATACTGTTACACCGAAATGAAACTGAACGAGTTAACAAATTTCAATGAATCAATCTGAACAAATCAGTAACAAATCTCAACCGACCAGGCGGCTCAAACTGCGGCGTCAGTCAAACAAATCTCGATGAATTAATCGTCTAAATGAACCAGTAATAAAATATGGACAAATCACTTAATTAGTTATAAACCCGAATGAATTCAGCCAACAGTTCTCTGTGAATCGTTGAACAAATCTGAATGAATCAATGAACAGAATTTAACGAATCAGAGGAAATTTCCAAGTGAATCGGGTGAGCAAATTTGATCAAATCAGTAATTAACTCTTTAACAATAACAACAAATCTATATGAGTAAATTAACAAAATAGAATGAATCTGTGTGATTGTTTTAACGAATCAGTGAACAAGTCTAAACGAATCATTGACTGAAATAACTAAAAAGACTGAGAAATGTTCACTCCACCCCGGGTTCTTAAGTGTGCATTTCATTCTATTTTATTCGATTTGTTTCTTTCTTTCTTTTGCAGTATATTTGACGCGGTTTACTCCCTCATCAGAAATAAGATCCACCGTTTGCCGGTGATCGACCCGGTCTCAGGGAACGTCCTCTACATCCTCACACACAAGAGGATCCTCAAGTTCCTGCAGCTGTTTGTAAGCCAGAGTTGGTTATTACCGTTTATAAGATTTCACGTTTGGGGTTATTGATATTGATTTTACGTTGTTATAACCGACGCATTAGTCACGGTAAAGTATTGTAGCTGGCTATGAAGCCGAGAAGATCTGAGACAGGAAGCTCCTCGTGCTCTTTCAGGTGTGTGAGATGCCCAAGCCGGCCTTCATGAAGCAAACGCTGAGCGAGCTCGGCATCGGGACGTACCACAACATCGCCTTCATCCGGCCGGACACGCCCATTATCAAAGCACTAAGTGTGTTTGTGGACAGAAGAGTGTCAGCGCTGCCTGTTGTTGACAATACTGGTACGACTCGGCCTTTGCTAACATTCCTGGCAACGCTGTGTGTGTGCATGTGTGTGTTTGTGTAATGCATAACGTGTAACACAAAGAGAAATTGTGCTAAATATAAGCTATGTACCCGTCAGGTCATATTATGCTATCTATCTTAAATATCTTGTAATGATCTAAGTGCCTGTGAGGTTGTGTGTTGTGTTAGCTAGCTAAAGGTGTACATTAAACCATAATTAGCATTCCGTGCCATATTTTACAAAAGGAGGCAGATTGTGTGTGTAGATTTTATGTTTGCGTTCTGTCACTCATGTTATTTGTTCTTCTCATGTAGGAAAAGTCGTGGATATTTATTCCAAATTTGACGTCATCGTAAGTTACTTCTTTCCATTACGTCTTCATTGACTGTCAAGTCTCAGTATGTTTGTAGTTGAACCTAATCATGGGAACAATCTCGGGCGAGCTGTCAGGAGGTGTAGCATGAACTAGCATACTCTCGATACTAGCTTCAAACCTGAAAGAACAATATTTCAATGCTAAATTCTCATAAAGTGTAGATAGTGTGGTATGCGTTTCTTAGTGTCGCTCTCGTGTGCAGAACCTGGCGGCAGAGAAGACGTACAACAACTTGGACATGAGCGTGACGGAGGCGCTGAAACACCGCTCGCAGTACTTCGAGGGAGTGATGAAGTGCGGACAACACGAGACCCTGGAGACCATCGTGGACCGGATCGTTAAGGCTGAGGTACAAACCGCACCCAGGCAGCGTCTTCAAACCGCACGATATTATAAATATTATGAGATCAAATCTAATTTTTAATAACAAAATTAAAAATATGTAAAAACAAGGATTTAAGCTCAGTTTAGATTTGTCTCAGTTTGAATAAAGATATGCTTGAATAATATTAATAGTAAAATGGCGCATCTCACTCGTGTGCAGGTGCACAGGTTAGTGGTGGTGGATGAATCGTCCAACATCGAGGGCATCATCTCTCTGTCGGACATCCTCAGGGCTCTGGTTCTCTCTCCTGCAGGTACCGTAGAAACCAAACCTCCTTCATTCCCATCACTTACACACTCATTAGAATTTAAAAGGTTTACGTGTGAAAACAAAAAAAAAACAATGTTGATACAGGGTTGAGTTTGATTTTCCTTAATGAATATTCAGTGTTGAATATGTAAAATAGAGGGTGGAGTCAAAGCAAACTGATTAACTTTCAATTCAATTTTTATTTGTATAGCGTTTTAACAATTGTCATCGTCGCAAAGCAGCTTTACACAATCAAAAGAATTAATTAGGTTTGTATGAAATGTGAATGTTTATGAATCAAAATGGTCAGATAGTCCCTGATGAGCGAGCCGAGGACGACAGTGGCAAGGAAAAACTCCCTGAGATGGCAATAGGAAGAAACCTTGAGAGGAACCGGACTCAACAGGGAACCCAGCCTCATCTGGGTGAACCAGAAAGCAGGAATTGATCTGCACTCATACTGTGTGTTAGGTGGCAGGCAGTTCAGTATAACAGTTGTTAACAGATGCTAAGTGATGGTAATATGGAGTCCAGGTAGTTATTAGAGGCTCAGGTAGACTTGTAGGAAATTAGATAGTTAGATAATTAGCCTAGACTTAAACACTCAGACTATGTCTGAGTCCTGAACATTAATTGGAAGATTATTCCATAACTTTGTAAGAAAAAGCTCCGCCCCCTGACAAGCAGCCTGTATCCTTTAATCGAAGTAGGCGTGGCGGATCGTAAGACACTAGCAGGTCACTCAGATACTGCGACGCAAGACCATTTAATGCTTTATACGTCAAAAGTAGTATTTTAAAATCAATGTGAAGTTTCACAGGGAGCCAATGCAGTGTAGATAAGATAGGGGTGATGTGCTCGTATCTTCTGGTTCAAGCGAGGACCCTCGCTGCTGCATTCTGTACTAACTGAAGCTTGTTTATACACCTAGTTGAACAACCAGACAGTAAGGCGTTACAATAGTCCAACCTAGAGGTGATGACCTAGTTTTTCTGCATCGTTTAGTGACCATACAGTATATTCCTTAACTTGGCAATATTTCTGAGGTGAAAGAAAGCTATCCTGGTGATATTATCTACATAAGCTTCAAATGAAAGACCAGAATCTATAATCACACGAGGTCTTTTACTGTTGCACTAGATAGAACAGAAAGGCCATCTAAAGTTACAGTGTGATCTAAAATCTTGCTTTTAGCTGCATGTGGTCCTATGACTAGAACTTATGTCTCATCAGGTTTAAGCAGAAGGAAGTTAATTAGCATCCAGTCTCTTATATCCTTTACACATTGCTCAACTTTAGCAAGCTGGTTTCTCTCATCTGGTTTTGTTGAGACGTATAACTGTGTCTCGTCAGCATAACAGTGAAAATTAATATCATGATTACGGATTATGTTGCCCAAAGGAAGCATGTAAAGGGAAAAAAGCAGTGGGCCTAAAACCGAACCCTGTGGAATCCCAAACTCCACTAGAGAACATGCAGAATAATCATCATTTAAATCTACATACTGATAACGATCAGTCAAATAGGATCTGAGGCAGGAGAGGGCAGTTCCCTTAATTCCTACTACATTTTCTAATCTGTGAAGGAGAATACTATGATCAATTTTGTCAAAAGCTGCACTGAGGTCGAGTAACACAAGCATAGTTACGCAACCCTGATCAGAGGCCAATAGGAGGTAATTTACTACTTTAACGAGTGCTGTCTCTGTGCTGTGATGAGGCCTAAATCCTGACTGATACAATTCATTATATATGATACATGTTCAGTATGTTATTTCTATGTAGATAATGTTTAATAACTGCTAATTTAAAGGATTGTACATACCCACTGCTGAGTGAAGAATTAATTATTTTCAACAGGGGTTCTGTTATTGCTGGCACTATCCGTTTGAGAAAATGTGTCGGTATAGGATCTAATATACAAGTTGATGATTTTACAGAAGAGATGAGTGAAATGAGTTCAAGTATTCTAGGTTCCGATCTAACATGGTTAGTTTAACATCTGCATCAATTACATTGTCCGGTTTCAAAGCCTCAATTTTATGCTTAATGTTTACAATTTTATTATTAAAAAAGTTCATGAAATCCTCACTACTGCATGATGTTGCTGTGGAGATTTCTGCAGTGGTCTTGTTTTTAGTTAATTTGGCTACGGTATTAAATAAAAATCTTGGGATGTTTTTGTTATTTTCTTTAAGAGTGGAGAGATACGTTGATCCAGCATCACTGAGAGCTTTTCTATAGTTCAGGATGATTCTCCTTCCAAGCTATTTGAAATACTAACAAGTTTGACGCCATTTACATTCTAATTTCCGAGCGGTTTGTTTTAAACTGTGCGTGTGATCATTATACCAGGAAGCGAGTTTCTTATCTCTAATCATTTTCCTTTTAACTGGAGCTACATTATCTAAGGTATGACGAAATGTTGACTCTAAATGTTCAGTCACCTGATCCAGTTCTG
>JAAGKR010002226.1:86547-100248 GCA_011419295.1 Clarias macrocephalus
GGTCTTGTTTTTAGTTAATTTAGCTATGGTATTAAATAGAAATCTTGGGTTGTCTTTGTTATTTTCTATAAGAGTGGAGAGATACGTTGATCTAGCATCACTGAGAGCTTTTTTATAGTTCAGTATGTTCTCCTTCCAAGCTATTTGAAATACTAACAAGTTTGACGCCATTTACATTCTAATTTCCGAGCGGTTTGTTTTAAACTGTGCGTGTGATCATTATACCAGGAAGCGAGTTTCTTATCTCTAATCATTTTCCTTTTAACTGGAGCTACATTATCTAAGGTATGACGAAATGTTGACTCTAAATGTTCAGTCACCTGATCCAGTTCTGTGAAGTCAGATGGTGATCCAATCAAAGTTGGTAACTCTGGGAGATTATTGATGAAGCTCTGTGCGGTATTTGATGTAAATGTACGTTTAAGGCGGTAGCGCGGTGCTGTGCGTACATTATTACTATGACACGCTTTAATCGAGACAAGATGGTGATCTGAGATAACGTCAGACTGTGGAATTGTGGTTATATTTCCTATACTTAATCCGAAGGATAATATTAAATCTAAAGTGTGACCTGCTTTATGACTGGGTCCTACTACACACTGATTTACTCCTACTGAGTCCAGTATGGACAAGAATGCTGTTCTCAGAGGGTCTTCTGGATTCTCAAAATGAATATTAAAGTCTCCAGCAATTAACGCTTTGTCTACAGAAACGAGAAGGTTTGAGAGGAAATCTGCAAATTACCGGGGAGTTTAATTAATTAATTAATTAATTAATTAATTTAGCGCCTATGGAGTGATTCCCCGAGTGTGTGTGAGTTGGTGCAACTGAAGGCAGGTACTAAATCAGCAAAATCCTGTTTGAAAGCTAGTTAAAGGCAACAACGTCTGCAATAAAATGAGCCGAAAGATTGTTAATATTTATTAACAATAACAATATAATCTTCATTGTATTGCACTTCTGTCATGTCTGTAATGCTTTCTGTCAGCTGGGTGCATTTATTTATGTAAACCTTAATCGCAGTTGCTAATGTTTGCGTTTCCTTCCACAGGATTAAGCAGGAAGGAGGATAAATCAGAAACGCAAGCCACGGCGAAGACGTAGCGAGTGTTCCACCACCCACGTGAGTCTGAGAGGGGCGTGGCTTCGAGTCGCAGACTTCGTTGTGATCGACCGTGTGATATTTGTCCTGTTTGTCCTGCTGTACCGTACTGTACCCTGCTCTGTGTTTCTACGGGCTCCAATGCTGCTCCGTTTCTCCGTTTCCACAGAAATGATTCGCGCACTACAGGGAGATCATCTCATTGGCTTCGTGGCCGAAAACGCAAAAACCTGCTGAAATTGAATCGAGAAAACTTTAAGGATGTCTTGCTGACATTTTAAGCTGCTCTTCTTTTTTTTTATTTTTTTTTATTTTGTTTTTTCATGCTCTGTAACCATGAAAACGGCATCTCCACATCTGCTCTCTGATTGGACAGATCTGTAACAATAAAGATCACAAATTGTCCAATTAGCTTGGGTTGAAACACATACTTGGGCCCGGTTTGACTTGAACAGCCCTTTGTTTGTGTAAATATACACGTTCAAATCAAACCGGGACTATGTGCTCCCGTAATATTTTTTGAGGGGTATGTATGTCTGTAATCTAGACCGATTTACACACTGTTTTTTTCCTCCAGCACGCCGTCGTCCATGTTGTTTGGGTCCTGACCTGCAGTGTGATTGGTCAGGAGACAGAACGGGGTCGCTTTTAAAAAGCAGTGGGTCCAAGCCGATGAAAAAAAGCAAACATAGGTGACAAGTAATGGTGGTAGTTTAATTCACGAATAAAAGGAAATTAATAACGCTTTGACCAGAAAATATTTCACTGTCAGTGTTGCGACGTCGTGATTCGGAATCGGGTGTCAAAGCAGAGTTAAAAGACAGGCGATGAAGTTGGAAGTGGGATTAACAAAAATGGTCAAAGAAATTCTTTTATCGTGTTTTGCAAAAAAAAAATCTGCTGTGTTTAACGTAAAAAAGTCGACAGATGAATGTACGGAATCCTGGATCTGTTCTGTATCAGTCGTCTCCCGATAATCGGACGGTCTGATCAATTTACGATGCACGACACTGCTCTAGGTGACATTTTAAAACACAATCACATAATTCTAGATGAGTAAGATCAAATATCCCTGCTGAAAAAGAAAATCTCTAATGGTTTCCAGTACACAGTAGGAATGAGCTTAATGGTTTCCATCACACTCCTCAAGAATGTTCTTCTGATTTTCTGGTTGTTGTTAAACATCACCAGAACCCAGGTGCTTCAAAGTGTTCCGTAGTTTGTAGTGTGTGCCGTCAGAAACCAATAGGAACCAGACATTCCATTAAGTGGCCATTACAGTCCGTCAGAAAAACATTAAAGCTCATTAGGAGCCGAAGGTAATGCTTTTGTAAAAACTTGTGCTCCGATTTGATGAGCTTCAGATCGGATAATTTTGGAGATTTTAAAAAAATACAGTATTGTGTTCAAATTAAAAATTTTAAAAAGTTTTGTCCACATTTAGTTAATTTTTTTTTAAATCCATATATGGATATAAAAAAATATATTTTTTTATACTCTGATTGTATTTTGGTATTTTTAGTTTTTCCTTGTCCTCTTTTTTTCTTTTTCTTTTTACACAGTTTTTATTAATGAATCAGAAAACTGGAGAAAAAAACAAGTGTTTCACTTTTAGTCAAATAAAAACCTTTAAAAAAAAAATCACCCAACATTTTTATTATTATTTTTTTCCTCGAACAGACACCTACATTTTTATAAACTTGTAAACTTTTATAAACTTGTAAACTGTAACCGCAGGTAAAAGTAGCATTTTCTAATGATTTATAATATTTACAGAAGCGGTTTCTGGTTGAGAAAGACTTCGTCTTTTACTGCAATAAAGAGGAAATGCTGGAGATTTTATTATTATGATTTTTATTATTATTTGTTTCTTTAGGAAAATGAAGGGAGCTTTGTTAAATTCTACTGTTTTGTGGATGTGAAATACAAATATATGCAAAAGTAAAAAAAAAAAAAAAAAGATTTCTGGTGAAATGGTGAGAATGAAAACCTGAGAATGTTTATTTCGTTTTCATTCGCATGAAAAACTACACTAAAGTTTTATTGATGTAATTAAATTTTTTTTATGATTATAACGCACAACTTCAAATATACGCACAATGCCTTCATGATGATGTTCTAGTGTTTGAGTTTATTGCTCTCTTTTTAAAAAGTGAATAAAAGTACAGATTGTAGACAACAGGAAAATATGGAGGGATTATTATTTTATTTCATCAATTATTACTGATGCACCAATTAAATACTAAAGCTCTTGCACTTGCAGATATGTCCACTAGGTGTCATTACATTCTCTCTCACACACACACACATATATATATAAAACATTCTTTGACCTCTTTGGATTAATGTTGCAATTTAGCTTTTATATACATCTGTAAATTCGAACTCACTCCTGTTTACACCTTTAACCTTGTCTGCTGCTTAAGTCATTAGTCACTGAGTTTCTGCTTTAGAAAATAGTGAACCAAGTGCACCTTCGGTCAATCAGCAGGTGATTCAAAAGAATCATAGCAGTAATATGAGTCGATTAAAGGACTCGTAGAAAAGTGGCAGTAATTCAGGGAGAGATACAGAGAGGGAGGGAGAGACGCCTCCAGGGGGAGAAAAACAGTACTAGTGCTTTTTAGGCAAAAGTGAAAAGATTTTATAAAAGAGGAGAAAAACGAGAGAAATGTATGTTTTTTATTTCTATAGCGCTCGTAACAATCGTCACTGACGCAGAGCAGCTTCACACAATCAAAATGATGGAGGTGTGTATGAAATGTGAATGTGTGTGAATAGGAAGAATCCTTGAGAGGAACCGGACTCAGCAGGGACCCCATCATCATCCGGGTGATAACGGAGAGCAGGGATTGATCTGACCTCATACTGTGTGTCAGGAGGCTGGAAGTTCAGTAGAACAGGAGACGTGTTTAAGTTCATATGGAGTCCAGTTGGTTACTGGAGACTCAGGTAGACTGTAGGAAACTCCAGTCCTGAACTATCGGGCGACTGCAGTCACGAGTCCTCAGAGAACAGCTGCTGTATCAGCCGAGGACTGGAGCGTCTTCATGGTGAAGTGGAACCGTCCCCAGTCACCACACGCGTCCCAGACAGACCACACGGGGCTCCATGTGACCAGATCTCCAACCAGAAGAGGAACACCAGGACGAGAGGACAGAGGGAGTCTGGATCACTGACAGCTCAGGAGAGACACGTGTAGTGAGACAGAGAGAGAGAGAGAGGAGAAGGAGAGATTACATTTATGATCACAGTCACATCAATCTATAAGGTGAATGTATATTTAGTGCAGAGTGCAAGCAGGGACTCCAGCAGGACTAACCAACAATATATTCCTTATCTTAACAATATTCTTGAGGTGAAGGGAAGCTCTCCTGGTGATATTATCTACATGAGCTTCATATGCAAGACTGGAATCTATAATCACACCGAAGTCCTTCACTGTTGCATTTGATGAAACAGAAAGGCCACCTGAGGTCGCAGTGGGATCAAAAAGTTGGCTTCAAGCTTCTAGAAACAATGAAAATGTTTTATCCAGTACACTGACCTGCCAAAAAGACTCACTCTGGGATGTAACTAAGCAGATCATCTTCCTCTGGATAAATACTGCAGTGATTAAACCGGTTCAGCTGCAACAAGTTACTTACACCAACAGACGCAGTGAGGAGCTTCTCATTGCTTAAACCACCACATCAGAAGACACATCCTGTGTCGAATTATTGTCCTGCATCAAGCGAAGAAAACACCTAAGGAGACTGCTGAAACGAAGGCCTTCGGTTTGCTAGGGAGCATAAAGATTGGACTTTAGAACGATGGGAAAAGGTCATGTGACCTGATGAGTCCAGATTGAGCCTATTCAGGATAAGAAGTGCCCAAAGCCTCTGGAGGTGGTGTTATCATTTTATCAAATAAAATAAAGTCAGCTGACCACCTGAATGTACTAAATGACCAGGTCATCACATCTATGAAGTTTTTTTCTTCCCCAATGGCACGGCCATGATGATGATGCCAGGATTCATCAGGGACGAAAAGAAAGTGAAACGGTGGTTCAGGGAGAATAAGACAAGTTTCACACATGGACGAGCCACCAGAGTCCAGACCTTAAACCCAGTGAGAATCTCTGGGATGTGTTGACTCTCCCATCATCAATACAAGATCTGGGAGACTCTGGATGGACATAAACATTGTAACTTTGCATAAGCTTATTGAACCGATGCCACGGCCGTAATGAAAGCAGGAGGCGGCCCAGTGAAATAGTCAAGTATGTGACTTATTTGTGTTTTTGTTCAGGCAGAATACTAATGTAATAACATGAATCCAGTTAAGAAAAAAAATTATACTTATTTTACTTATTAAGAAAAAATATATAATAATAATTAATAAATAATAAATGTGTGAAACACATACATAGCTATAATTTTACATTATCACATTTATTTTTTACTTTTTAAAAAAAAATAAAAACACATTTAAAACTTATTGAATAGTGTATAAGACTCAAATAGTAGATTATGGATGAGTTTGTTTAATGTAATTAAACAAAAATGTTATCTTTTTTTTTTTTTACTATAAAAATGCGACCAAGAACTCTTTAAGAAAATAATGAAAACTGTTTAGAGAAAAATATAAAATACTATAATTATGAGAGAAAACAATATTTAAAAGTAAGGATAGTTAAAAAAAAAAAAAAAAAAACTAAGTTAAACATACAGAACAAGGATATTGTATATAAATGAAAATAGTTTTTCATTTATTCTGAGAGAAAATAAGAAATTAAAATACATTATTATTTTAATAGTCAAAAAAAAGAAGAAGTAATAATGAGTGATTTTTCTTCACAGACATGAAGGTTTAGAAAGTGTCTTTATTTCCATCAACTTTCAGAAACAGATTTGCTCCACATGCTTACAACTGAGAAACTTTTAATAAAACTACTCTAAATAATACGAATGTTTCAGCACTACATGTGTTTCTGTGAGAATCCGTGAGAGCGTTTCAGGTTATTGCTACAGTAACAGGTGGATGGACATGATAATGTTCAATAAATATACACTTTGTTCTTCTTTCTTTTTAATTATACAATAATCACTTTAATCACATGTTTATTAATCATATTAATCATGAATTAATAAGCAGCATTTAGGAAGCAACTTAAGATCCTAATAATAATGTCTTTATATATTAGATGTAACTGTAGATAAAAAAAAATCTATACATAAAATATAAAATAAAATAAGATGCAGGGGAAATGATTTTGAATCGTTTCATTGTTAAGGTACCTAATAAATAAATAATGAAGATGAAAAGTTTTAAGTGGAAATCGGTTAGTGTCAGGGAAAAACACACGCCACACGCGAGCGCACACAAATTCACCAGATACATTTTTTAAGTACATTATTGAAACTTGCACTTTAAAACATTTCGGTTGTTTGTTGTTTTGAAAGAAAATGGAAAATTATGTGATTTATATCACTGCAAGCTTGTGGTTCTCACTTTCTGAGTATTTCTTGTACTAAGAAACCGGTAATGTAACTAAAAGTATTTAAATGAGCATTTTATACTTTAGAATTATATACACATCACATTCAATTCAATTTAATCCAAATGAACTTCTTTCCATTTTGTGTAGTTAATAAAGTTTTGTTTCGTTTTGTTGTTAAACTTGCTTGCTGTGCTTCACATAAAAAAAGAAAAAAAAACCCCCCAAAGAATCAGAATCCTGAGTAAAAAAAAAATTAATAAATAAAGTAAAAATTAAAGCCTTCAGGATTTTCCCAGGAAAATAATAGATGCTCTAATTCTAACGGAATAGCTAAATCGGTATTAAACAGCTTGTTTTATCTGCTAGCTAGCTAACTAACGTCTGAAAGCTAGCTGTATACATTAACTATTTGGAACATTTAAATGTTTCTAAAAATATCACTATTTGAACAAAAAAAAAAAACCCTTTATAGCACATTAAAAGACTTTACTATTACAACAAACTTTTAATATGTACAGTCGAACCTCGGATTGCGAGTAACAGGGTTTGCGTGAAGGCGAGAGGTGGCAAGACGAGCAAAGATTTTTTTACATAAATTTTTAATTTGGACCTGAAAAACGAGCAAGTCTTGGTTTACTCTCTCTCTTGCTCTGCGGATTTGTGGGTAATCATCTCCCCTGCTGGGTCATAGTGCTCGTCTCTCACTGGTATAATCAATATCCGTGCACACATGTACTGTTTACTTTATAACAGTGACCATGCGTGTGTGCTCGTAAAACATCTTTTATTTTGTGTTTGTATGTGTGTGTGGCGTGTACTGTTTATTATAACACACGTGTGCGCGTGTAAAGCAAAAGAAAGTCATTACAGAGATTAAAGATCCATTTTCTCTTACTCTGTGTCAGCATGCACCCATTCTGTTATGCGTGCACGCGAGTCATTGGACACTATGCCCCTTCATACCGTTCCCCTCCACCTCTCGCCTTCACACAAACCCCTCCACCACTCACCTTCACACACACACACACACACACACACTGTACCGGAGACAGTGCTTTGTCGCAATTCTTTTCAAAGGTAAAGTGCAGATTAATTTGTTTTATTTTTTACTTTATATTTTGTATGCATTATTTTTATATATTTATTTTTTGTGGTTGTAGAATGAATATTCTGAGTTTTGATTATTCCTTATGGATAAATTCACTTTGATTTATGAGTGTTTTGATATACAAACACACTTCCAGAATGAATTATGCTCGCAATCCAAGGTTCCACTGTATTTGACTTTTCAGAAAGCATCTGTTTTTCCCCTGCAAATTCTGAATGCTTTACTTTTGAACCTTATTTGCATCAAATCTATATTTCTAAAGTACACATTTTGTGTTCACTCGAAATCCCAAAACCAGAAATAGAAAATTTTCAACTGCATGTTTCTGTAAAGAAAAGAAAACCTAACCGTAGCAAGTACAAAAGTCATAAGGAAACAAGTACAATAATAATTTATATAATTATATTATTTATTAAATTTGATGTGTATTTAATTCAATACACACAAAATTCATATGTAACTACTTTATTTCGCTTTGATAGTTTTTACTTGATTCTACTTCAGATTTCACTGAGAGCAAAAACTGTAGCTAAAAATCTTTAAATGTTTATGCTAACTAGCTGGATTGTTAATTATCTAGCAATATACTACAACAACAATGGCTGATTTTTAATAATGAAAGAACGCATTTTTACCTACAGTCCCCTTGATTCATTCCTGCCTTGTGTCTGCCATCTTGAAGTCATTTTTAGCTTCCCATGCCCTCGAACCTTCTGCTGTATCACATCTCACTTTCCTTCCATCTCTTCTCTTTCCTGCATATGTTTTTTCTCCTCATCTTCATCTCTTCCACACACTTTCACCCCCCACCTTATTCATTTCTGCTCTAAAGGAACAATTTAACACAAAATCAATTGTACCTCAAATATCTGTCTTCAACATTTACTTTATTAGTGAGGCAAAATGCATCAACACGCAAGATCTACTTCATCTAAATTCTTTTCTGTGAAATAAGTAAAAGAGTGACGGGCAGCAATCTGTGCTTCTGTAATGTCGAGAATATGAAGTTTTGAAGGTGGGATTTAAAAACAAACAAACATGATGGGAATTGTATTTAAACATAATATTCTAAAGATTTTATTGAAACAATTTGTTGTGAGATTCAGTTATAAATCAACAATAGGCAAGTAATATTTAATGAACTAATTAAAGCTTAATGTTATAATTAATTAATATAATATAATTATGTTATATATTAATTAACTGCATACATTTTAGAATACATTTCAAACAAGTTATTAGTATTTGTGTGTAAAGTTTTATAATGGTTTAATTAAATGACTAAAATAAATAATAAAACTGATTTTTTTCAGCATTTATTTATTTATTTATTACTATTTAAAAAATTGTAATTAGCTTTAATTAATCAACTAAATACCACTCAATTATTAATAATTTATAACCAAATGTTAGAGTGAAGTTATTTTAAGGAAGGGGTTTAATTGTGGGTCTCAAGGTGGGAAAATAAAGATTATTTTATTTATAGAAAGATTTTGGACGAGAGAGATTTTACGCATCAATACAGTGTGATTTTGCATATTGTTCACAACTAAAGTAAATGTCTAAATGTCTAACGAAGTCTTGGTTCACGAAATTGACTAAACCAGTCAAATAGTCAGACCTGTACACACCGCTACATTTAGACAAACAGACACAACAGTTCGATAATTCTCTGCATTTTCTCAAAAAACTAGAAAGCAGCTGAAATGTGTTGTTTTAGTCATGTCCTAAAATAGTCAGAAATCAGACGTGTATCCAGTTTTTTTTTTTTTTTTTTTTTTTTGCTTAACGTCCTGTACATCAGCAGGAGTCTGGCGCTACAAATGTTCAGCTCTTGATCTTGCCAAACTGTTTTTTCTGCTCTTTTTTCTGTTTTTCAAGTCCCAGCTTTGACAAGAATGAAGAGCTGAAGGGGAAAAGATCTGTGTTAGACGTGAGCATCAGAACTTCTTTTTTTACTCTCATGTTGGATTTAGAGAGAAGCACATATTTTGCAAGTAAAAAAAAAACCCTTTCATTAACATCAGTTAAACCAAAACCAAAAAAAAAAAAAAAAACATTTTTTCTTTTTCTTCTTCTTTTTTTTTTTAGGTACTTGAAAACAATCCATCATGTCCCTTTGGCGTTAACTTTATGATGTCACAGCGTTCCGTCCTCACCATGTTTCCCATTTGTCTTCTCAGTAGCGAGACTGAGCGACTGTCTCCGTTTGCGTTTGTCTTTCGATTTTCCTTACAGGAGTACCGTATTTTTCTGTACTACCTACACATTATGTCACACTCACACACACGTGTGGAAACACTCATTTCGCCACAGCATTGCGATCAGCTTCTGCTAGCTTTCATGCAGCGCTGGCGTTTCTCAATATGGCCGAAACCACTGACTGCAGTGCTAATATGCTAATTACGGTCATTTTAGCCGCACAGAATCTTTTCTTTCTGTCTTTTCCCACATATCTGAAAGAAATGGCGACATTCCGGATCTTTCTGTGGCATTTCCTCTGTCGCTGTGCCGTCACATAATAGCCGACTCACTAATTTCATCATGATTTACTGTCAAATAATAGACAAGCCTTTGGAGACTGTGTTCCCTGGTTGCTTAGCAACAGCGTTCACATTGCGTATTTATTAGTGTGTTAGAGATTAGTGTTTTTTTCCCAGCAATTTATAGGAAGTTAATGGTTCCTAAGTGTTAGCTTGGTGCTAACATGATATCGACGAGAATTATCAGAGCAGCAGCAGCAGCAGTAGTGATCGAGCAGACGAAAAGCTGCTTCTAAAATTAATTGCAAGATGCCAAACAATTGTATTGTCTGTAAAATACATTATTGAAGTCATCTTTATTACGGATAAACTTTGTCTCCTGTTATTTTGAGCATCACTGAAGAAAGGGCAATGAAGGAAAATGAAAGGCGTTGAAGAAACATCTGGAATGTGAGCATCTCCAGGGCACTGAGGGACCACAGCAGGGACGTAGGAGAGGACGGTTGGAGTTCTTCATTTCTGAGCGAGATACGCCCCGATGGTGAGGCCGACAGCTCCTAGTGCCGCCAAACTGAAGACAGAAGTCGTTAAGGACGGCCAAGAGCTGCTGAACACTGAGTCCTTCTTCCTCGTGTACAGCTCCACAAAGGCATCCTGGGAAAAAAATAGAAAAGAAATTTAGAAGAAAAAAAAAAAAAAAAAAATTAGAAATTTAGAAGAAGTGGAAATCAATACAATCCCACAGTACAGGATGCCTCAAATATTATCAGATAAATCATCTCTTATAAAACAACAGAAACGAGAGACATTTTTGAGCTATTACTCATGAAGAAATTCAAATTCTATGTATTATTTACTCATAATTAATGCACTTTTTCCAGACAAGTGCCTCTATGACCACAAGGTGTCGCTGCAATAGAGAGTGTGACCCGAGTCTGATAATCCACAAACATTCAAACTGAAAACAGGCCATCTCAGATAGCAAATCTTTTAGCACCCTGGACAGGCCTAGGAGTGAGCACTGCTTGAGTTCAGCATGTTTGTGTTACTTCATTTGCAATTTCATTTCTAAAACAAATTGATGTGAAACTTATTTGCAAATTTGTGACACATGAATCTGCTCGCTGATTCGACTCGAGCAA
The DNA here is from genome assembly GCA_011419295.1 of Clarias macrocephalus. NCBI lineage: Eukaryota > Metazoa > Chordata > Actinopteri > Siluriformes > Clariidae > Clarias > Clarias macrocephalus. Next base: position 97,865 of record JAAGKR010002226.1, read on the forward strand.
ATCAATCCCCCCATTTTTTTCTTCTTACACCTCGGTCTGTCTTAGTCGATCGGGACATGAGACAGCTTATCGTTTTTCTCCAGGCTGCAAGTGTGGAAGAAAACGTTTCCTTTCTGTTGTTTGGAGGTTTGAGTTTCTGCCTTTGGCATATTTGAGATTTGCAAGTTAATATTAGTGTGGGTCATTAAAAAATGACAAGAAAGCAGTGGAGTAAGAAATGAGACCTTCCTTACTAAAACAAAAACATTTCCTGGCAGGAAGTGGCCTAATGGTTTCCATTAACCAGTACAATACCAATGAGACCATCAGACTTATATTCCCAAAACGAAGTGTTTCTAATATTGTGTATATTGTCGAACGGTTAGTTATCCGCGTACCTTGGGACTATCCTTAACAATTAAGTGTGTGTATAGTATACAATATATTATGTCGTTTATACCAGTCTTACTAAAACTGGCATTAGAGTCAAGATTCGTAAATCATTTATAAGCATTATAACTTTGATAACTTGTTCATCAGGGACAATCTTATCATTTTGATTCATAAACATTCACATTTCATACAAACTTAAATAATTCTTCTGACTGCTTTGCGCCAATGTCAATTGTTAAAAGTGCTACACAAATAAAACTGAATTGAACAGAATTAATGTTTCAGTTAAATATTTACACTGACACACACACACACACACACATTCATTTGTTTCATGCACTGACTGTGTCTCAACATGATCTCAATATTCGCAGTCATTTTGCAAAGTAGATACTGGAGGCAGATGCGATGTCAGTATTCCATCCTGACCAATCACATGAATATCTTTACTATACTTTTGAATAAATACACAGTACAGAGTAACAGAGAGCTGCACCATAGTCTGCACTATATTTTGTCTCTCTTTGCCCCTCCTGGTGGTAGGAATGTGAGTCACACCATGATTTGAGTGTTAAGAACACACACCCACAGCCTCCTCTGAGTGTTCTGGTGTGTGCCGAGCGATCTGGGGGGTCGAGAGCTTGAAGATCCATCTGCATGCCGACACATGCAGGAGACCAAACGTGCCTGATTAGAAACAGACACTTTATCTTCAAACACACACATTCCATACACACTCCCAGGCAGTTTAACCCACAGAGTCGTGTAACTAACTCCACCTTTTCTGGCTCTAACTGGGAAATGGAAAGTTCTTTAAAGTGCACAGAGGGAGTGAGGATGTCCGGTAACACACAGCTGCTCTCATCTCAAATCGGGAGGTTTTGTTCTTAACAGGATGTCTAATAGCTACAGCTGAAGTCGTGCGGATGAAAGGGGGGGGGGGGGGGGGGCGGCGGAGTAGAAGGGGGCTGGGTTGCATGGGGGACAGTTCCTCTTTGCGGTTTGTTGGGGAACAAGATTACGACACGATTACCTCACTCCTTACATAATCTCTCCACTTCACTGGCACGGGTCGTATCGGCGCACGTCAGGGCTCGAGCGGTGCACAATGGCCTCTATTTACAAAAACGTGTACAGTAAAGCAAGGCCAAGTTTTGATTTTTTTTTCCATTTGTGTGAAGTGTACACATTCAAACCATATAAAGTAACAATATGACTTAAAAAAACAAAAAAAACAAAAAAAAAAGTCAATCAGCCAAAACATGTTTAAGCTCTCAGTTTTTTTCCACAAACACACAAGCTATTTAAACTGAGCCACATTAAGACACTTAAACTAAAAGTGTGACCTTACTATCCTGTGCATCATCCTGCTGTCTGTCGGTGGGGGTCAGTGATTATTCATTGGGAGTAATGGTGAATAGTCATTGTGACTAAGGATGGTCAGTGATTGGTCATTGGGAATAATGAACAACACCACTAACGCAGTCTTAAAACTCACCAAATCTAGCAACAAAGTCATAAGATGGAACACCGAAGTCACTGTCATTCTATTGGACTTCCCCACCACTACAGCTCACACGCCCAGTGAATGGTGTGAAAGTTCTGCTAGGTCTGACTCTCCTGATAGCAATGTTGCTAATCTCTATTTAACTCAAAGTGACAAAAAAAAAAAAACCCTCCTGCCCGTGCCCTTCTATTGTAAGATAAGTCTGTGATAGCAAGGAAAGTCCCACAGTAAGAATAGGAGGAAGTGTCCTGAGTGATTAAGACATGACACGGGTGAATATTTTTCCTGCTTTAAATGCCCTCAGGATATAAAACACTGGAGTGGATCTACTATGCTACTATGCTACTATGCTCTAGCTGGCACGTGACAGAACGGGACCATAGAATGCAAAATGCGTGTGACCATATCATCACTGTAAAGAAAACTAGCATTAAACAGGTGAACTGGCTAAGTAGCAGGACACAGACAAACATTCAACTGTAGCTGAGCAGACATTCATTATGGT
>JAAGKR010002227.1:5396-25984 GCA_011419295.1 Clarias macrocephalus
CGGTGACGTCATGCCTGGCACAGGTTATAAGCCGAAGGTATTCGGCGGGTTTGACATGCACAGGCTTCACAACCGGGCAACAAAGAGATGTTCCCATAGCGTTTTCACGCAGCATTGAGTGTAGCTTTTGAAAGGGAACTTGTTTGACACCCATAGTTTCTTGATAAACATCCCACCCTGAATCCCTTTTTTCTGTTATAATAACCATTTAACATTGACATAAACCATTTTGAACTTGAATTTTAACCAAATCTTGTTGTTTTTTTGTCCATTTTCCAAAATGAATGAATCAAGCAATCTGACATCTTTTCCTAGACTGCCCCACATTTAAATACTGGAAGTTACTGAACGTTATGAACTTGCAGACCAGAACATCTCATACTATCAACCATGCTGTGCTTGTAGTTCACATTTACTGCTAACTTTCAAAACACGATTACCTCTAATGTTTTTACATGTAATGTTTTCCTCTGTGACTGCAAACCCATTTGGTTTTCTTATTTTCAGTGAATTAGTCAGGCCCTGTTTGTAGAAGTTAATTGGGCAAGGTTAATCGAGTCACTCAGTGGATAAAAATGGTACCTTGTGGTCATGCCTGGTAGCGTTTTGTAGTTTTCCCATGTTCTACAAATGGCAAGTATGTAAGATGCTCTTTAATTATTAGGGCAATAAATCAATGCTGAAATATGCGTATTAATACGCCTCTATTTTTGACTGTTAGGCGTAAAACCACAGTTTGGCAATATTTAACTTGAATAGGGCTACAATAAGAGCAGCCTTGAAATGTCAAAACTGTACTCACTTGTTGGTGCAGGAGGACCAGCTGTTTTTTCTAGCAACAAATTAAAGATAATTTTTTTTCAAAAGCTATTTATTTTAAACACTTCTTTAACAGATTTTTTTTTTAAACATCTAAGTAAGTCTTGAGCATACCTTCTGTTTCAGCTCCTTTCTCTTCTGGAGCAGGTTTACTGGTAACTTTTGTTTCTTCTAGAGCAGGTTTGAGCGAAGGTTTTTTCTCCTCAGGACGTGGTTTAGCAGCTTGTCTCTCTTTTTTACCTGTGAGCAGAAGAGAATATGCTGCATTGACTCTTTACAACAATTCAGTAACATTACTGTGATAATCACTGAAATCTAATGCACATTCAATCCATCCATCAGTTCCTGCTATTTTTTTCTTCTAAGCCTGGCTTGTCAGGAATGTAGTGTACTCTGCAATTATAGAGTGATGTAACAGGCAATCAAACACTCATTTAATCTCAGCTGTCATTAGTGTACAGAAAGTCTGGCAGGGTTTTATTTCAGTAAGCTTGCTATTTAACAGAACCAATTTTCTACTGCAAGTTAGAGTTAAAATTTTAAAAGGGGTTTGTATGACAGCACTACTTGGCACTGCTTTAAGGTTTAATGAATAATGTTCATTATAGAGTATTTATACCCACAGCTGGTTTGAAAGTATAAGTCTGATTAGTTATTGATTAATTTTCTATAACAGCAGCTCTGACGATGCACAGAATGTCGGTGTTTATATTAACGCATTCTTGCGCCACATACCCAAAGGGGTCGCCACTGTTGCCTTACCCGTTTGGACTATACAACCCAGTCACCACATGCAGTGCTGGTACCAAGCCAAGATGGGTAATGGGAGGGATGCGACAAGAAGGGAAGATCTTGTGCCAAAAATTGTTAAACAATCCAGAATATGTTTCATATTTTAGATTTGTTCAATGTAGCTAAATTTAGCTTTGATGACAGATTGGTATACTTATGACATTTTCTCATCAGTTTTGCCATTTGAATTGTTTTCATTCACATGTTTGCCATGTCAACAATAAATTTTTGACATTTCCTGCCTTCTTAATGTGTTTTAGACCATCAGGTGTCTTGTGCAGAAGAACTTGGTACAGTGTCAATAGCCTTATTAGTGCTACTACAACTACTGTACAAATCCACATTGTGGCAGGAAATACTCAGAAAAGACAGTCCATCATTAATTAAAAAAATGAACGTCAGTCAACCCAAAAAATTTCTTGAACTCTATGATGAAACTGAGCTACCATTCCTCCAGAGGATAAGTTTATTAGAATGACCAGCCTCAGAAATTGTCGATTTACAGCACCTGTGATTGAAGCCCGCATAAACATATTTGAACATGCACTGCTTAGACGAGACTGTGTCTCAGGCCTTCATGGTTTAGTTGCAACAAAGAAACCATTACTTCAGAAGAACAACAAGCAGAAGACACTTGTTTGGGCCAAGAAACACAGTAATGGACATTAGACCAGTGAAAAACTGTCATTTAGTCTGATGGGTTCTAATGTGAGATTCTTGGTTCTAACAGCTGTATCTTTGTTAGACGTAGGGAGGGTGAACAGACGGTTCCTAAATGTGTGGTTCCTACTGTGAAGCATGTAGGAGAAGGTGTGATGGTGCGGGTGTGCTTTGCTGTTGACACTTTGGTGACTTAGTCAAAATCGAGGGCACACTTAACCAGCATAGCTATCACAGCATTTTGCAGCGACATGACATCCCATCTGGTTTGCACTAAGTGTCACCATCTTTGTTCTCCAACAGGTCAATGAACCCAAATACACCTCTCGGTTGTGTAAGAACAATTTGTCAAAGAAGGAGAGCTGCATCAAATGACCTGGCCTCCACAATCACCCAACCTAAATCCAATTGATATGGTTTGGGAAGAATTGGACTGGAGGAAAAGCAGCCAACAAGTACTCAACACCTCTGGGAATCTCTTCAAGATTGTTGGGAAACCATTCCAGGTGACTACCTCATAAGACTGACTGAATGCAAGAATGCCAGAGTGTGCAACGCTGTCATCAAAGCAAAACGTGGCTACTTTCATGAATCGAAAATATCCAAGATATTCTGTGTTATTTCCCATGTTCTTGTCTACATAATAAGAAGACATTGAATAAGAAGGTGTGTCCAAACATTTGACTGGTACTGCATATAAATGCATTTATTGGGGATTTTATGGTGTATGTTTGAGATAACTGAAAAAAAAAAAGTGTAATTGTATATATGTTTGTTTTTTTTTGCTTGTTTTGTTTGTTGCTTCATAAGGAAATGTTGATGTTCCACAACATTAAATGTAACTATTGATGTATAAAATATATGGTGTATCATAAGTTGAAGTAATAATTGGGTCAAGTGCTGTGGTATACTGTAAGTGGAATAATTCATTTCATGCTGTTCTGTTATAGGCGACATATGAGTTTCAAAGCAATGACAATCGTGACGTAACGATGACATGATCGTGCTTTGCCTTCACATCACCTTGTAAATATCTATTTTCCTAAAAGACCACACCCAGTTTCTGTGTGCAGGTTACCTTTCGCAGACATGGTGCTGACCACTTTTGCTAAAGAAAAAAAATAGATATAAATCATGAGTGCTTTTGTCTCTGAATTGAATAGTTCTAGTCTTTCTGCTTTATATTTCGGCCATTAAATAAATAAATAAATAAATAAATAACTGATGCTTACCTGGAAGTGCAGCTTGTTTTGCTTTTGTTGGCTTGCTTCTGGTTTTATCTAGCAATACATAAAAAATGAAAACATTATTGTAAGGTTATTGTACACACAAACAAACACAATTTTTTTTTTATTGCATTATATTAGCATGTTACATTATGACAAGAACCACCATGTTGCATCTGTTCTATCAATCCTTATAAGTTATGACAGGACACACGTAGCAGGGTATTTAGTTTCCTCTTGCTCTCAACAATGAGATTAATTTACTGATTTGGCTGCATTCAGCGTGTAAATAGCGTATGAGCTCAAAGCTTCAAGAGAACTAAAGATAATTTAAACTCAGTGATAACCTGAAGTAATTAATTAACAAGATTTATACAATCTTGTGCTCTTCAGGTAAAAAATAAACTTTTTTTTTAATCCATGTTTACTTAAATAAGAAGCTGTAAGCAGTTCATTCCAAATTCAAAAAAGAAACAAGAGGCAGCGAATATGTCATAAAAGTCTCTTGTGAGAAAGCCTGCAGCTTATTCACCTACCCACAACTGTAGGCTTCCTGTCTTTGACTCCTTTCTTCTCTTCTTTTCCTTTTGAAATAAGCAAATAAACAAAACATTTGTGTTGTAATGAAAAAAATTCATCTTAGGCTACAAATAAAATTAATTACTTATTTATGCAGAATTATATTTTAATGCATGTTCAAAACTCAAGGCTTTGAATCATTAAACTGTGACTAAAATGTGAGCATTATAATTATTTTTTGATTAATTCCATGATTACCTATTACATAGAAGGTTGATCAAAGTAAGAGGAATGAAAGGAACGTAGTTTGTACAAATTATGGGCTAGCAACTAGAGTTTTTGAAGAAAAATGTTTTGCATTGCTTTAGGTGATTAATTTGTGACGGATGAAATTACCTCTAATGGCATCAGCTGGATTTACTTCTGCTTTCTAATTATTATATAATTGCTCACCTTCAAACTGCAGCACAAGATGACTTGTCAAATTATCATGACAGACAAGTTTGTTCTCTCTCTCTCTCTCTCTCTCTCTCTCTCTCTCTCTCTCTCTCTCTCACACACACACACACACACACACACACACACACACACACACACACACACACACACACACACACACACACACACACACACACACACACACACACACACAGGCTTTCAAAGTAAATGTGGATTTTTATAATAAGGACCTGTCTCTCAGACGGATTGCGAGTGTTCATCTTGAGAGAAGCTTTTTTTTTTTAAAGCCATTAAAACCAAAATAATACCTTGGAGTGTATTGAGGATTTGAATGTTAATACTAATAAGTGAAGAAAGATAATATAAATGTGGTTTTGTGCACAAATTGATTTTGCTACTATGATGATTATGAATTGAATTAATACACATAGATGGAAAAAAAAATCATTGTAAAAACTGGTTTCATTCCTGATTTCAATGTTCATTAGAAAAATTTGGTGGACCGATCGGTTTTTATGGTTATTAGGTATAGAATATTAGCAAACCTTTTTATCTTTCTTCCTGGGTTTTTCTGCCTCTCTGCTCTGTCTATTGTTGTTAGCTTCCTGTGTTTAATATCTGTGATGTTTTTTTTATTCGATCACTTATTTATTTAATCAAAAATGGTCTATTTTCATTTTCAGTTTCATTTAGAGTCACAGGAATGTACAGTAAGGCAGTAATGCATCCTGGACTGGGACAGTATTATCACAAGATCCTCATTCACACCTCGGGACAATTTAGAGGGCCAGCATGTTTATAGAAGTGTAGAAGGAAACCAGAGAACAAGGAGGAAACGAATGAATTAATCTTATTGAAAGTAAAAAGTGTGACCCGAATCACAACATTCTCCTGGCAATGTTAATACACTGCAAACATCAACACATCCCACCTCACTCATTCATTCATCGTCTATACCGCTTAATCCTGCATTCAGGGTCACTGGGCGCCTGAGGCATAAGGCGGGGTAAACCCTGGACAGGGTGCCAATCCATCGCACACACATACTGTACACACACTCATTCACACTCTACAGGCAATTTGGGAAAACCAATTAGCCTAATCTGCATGTCTTTGGACTGTGGGAGGAAACCGTCGTACCTAGAGGAAACCTAACAAGCACAGGGAGAACATGCAAACTCCATGTACACAGAGATTGGAATCGATCCCAGACCCTGGAGATGCAAGATGACAGTGCTAACCACTACACCACTGTGCTGCTTCAAAACATTTACATCAAGGATATAAATGCACAATACATTTAAGTGGATTATATATAATCAAGTGAATTTCATAATAATGTAAAAAAAATCTATATTTGAATATTTTTAACAGATTTCTCTCTCTCTCTCTCTCTCTCTCTCTCTCTCTCTCTCTCTCTCTCTCTCTCTCTCATTGATTGCACTGCCTTTCCCAAGCCTGGATAAAATGGGAGAGTTGCATCTGGCATAAAATCCTGTGCCAAGTTGTGTGCAGATTGGTTGGTCTGCTGTGGCAACCCCTTGGCAGGAGCAGCCAAAAAAAAAAAAACAAATCAAGGGTACAAGGCTCAAACTAATTTGATAGATGGTACCCATGATAACCTTAGAATCTCCTTTGATCTCTCTCATCAGCCTCATCTTTCAATCTACAGTACTGTACATACCTACCGTACACAATGTTTTTCTTTTTTCTTTTTTTTTTACCCTAACCCTACTTAAAATCAGTCCATCTGGCACCAGTAACACACAGAGATCACACTTTTTCTTTGCTTCATGTGAACACTAACTGAAGAGAAATAGTATGTTAAGGATTACATAATTAAATTAAGACTAACCTTTCTCCATGACTATGGTCTTCCTTCTTACTATACGTGGGAAAAAAAAATCATGATCAGTCATTAATATTTTGTTCAGATAGAGCATCAACTTTTTGAGAGGCTCAGATGTATAAAAGAAACATACCAGGTCCAGATGACCTCATGGGTTTGGTCATCCTTGTTACTTCTGCAGGAGATAAAGTACAGTCATAATGTTACTTGATTCAGTTAAGAATTAAATTTTTTTTTTATGTACAATATGTGCTTACTGTATATACCTCGCCTGTGGGGGATCAGTCTGTGCTTCTCTTTGGGAGTCACTTGAGCTGTAACGTGTGAATGCAACACAAAATCTTACGACTGTGGAATAATATTTGGGTTATATGGTTTAATTGGGTTTCGTGATGTCTTAAAGATTAACACCTACCTTTTCTTTTCTGAAGTTTTACTTTTTCCTCAGGTGCCTTTACTTTCAGTAATTTTGACACAGTGTCTGCATGGCACATATGTTATGTATGCATAGAGTATGTTACAGGACATCAGAATGCCTTTTAAGGGCAGCATTTTCTAATTACGCAGTAAAACATTATTATTAAATTTGTTGTCATTGCAAAAATGACAATTCCCACCAAAAAAAAAAAAGAACAGCAAAAAAAAACTAATCTGATCTATGGACTCATACTATATACATCATAGCAGGTCATATACGAGGATGTATCAAGAAGTTTCAAGATTAAGTGTGTTTACAAGCTCGACCATATTTCCTACCTCAGATGGCTTAAAACCAGTCAGATTGGGAATGTGCTATTGACAGGCTGGCCCCTGGGTACGAATTCTCAATGCACAATGTCGCAAATGTCGGTCATGAAGACTTTATTTGTCTCAGGGTCACACCTATGCACCCAAGTGTCACTGGTAATGATCCTCAACTGTAAGGATGGGTCATCCACGGCACGCTGGCGGAGTTCTTGGCAGACTTCAACGCAATGTCCCTTCTGCTCCTGTGTCAGGGGCCTGGGGACGAACTTGACAGCAACTTGCCGCATGTTCAAAGCACAAGTGAGGATTGCCTGGACTGTACTGTACTGACACATCGTCAGTTAGAAGCAATGTTGTGTAACGCGCATGCTCAGAGTAGCACCAGTTGCACATGAAGGTCGGTGCTCTCTGTGACTGTGTGTGCTGCCATCTGTTGGCGTGTTACAAAAATAGTCTTGAAACTTTTTGATACCTCCTCGTATACAGTAAGGACACTTACAGTTTGTAAACTTTTTTTTGTCCAGGCAGAGTACCGTACAGTATATAGTAAATGTTCCACATAATACTACATAAACATATAATCATTGATATAGTTAAGGTTTCTGGTTAAATATATATCATTACTATATCATACTATATCATTGATATAGTTAAGGTTTTCATGAGGAAAATGGGAGACTTGGCAGTTTTTTAACTTTCTATAAGTAATGAGTATAAATATAACTATAAATGCATAAAACGTATCCAGTGCTTTTAATAAAATAAATATGTATTTATTTAATGTATTTATAAATATCCTGGCAGGGTTTCTGTAATGATGTAGGTTTCTGCATCATTTTCAGTCAACTGTATTTCATTTAGAAATTTAGTTCTTACCTTTTCTTGTAGGTGCTACTTTGCGTTTCTTAACAGGAGGCTCTGAAATTATATTCATAATATTATTCATATTCCTGACAGAAAGAAGGCAATCAAGAACCATCATGCTTCATGTGTTATGTCTCTTTACCTTTACTTTTTGTAGCTTGTTTCAGTTTCTCTTGGTCAGCATCTGGATTTTAAATTATTATAAAGAATATTGTGTAACTATAGAGCTGGGGCTTCACATAAGGGATATAAAATGATGTTAAAATGATGAAATGTGTATATTGTTGTGTGATAATAAATAAGCCTAAAATAAACTTCTGATAATCTTTATAACAGATTATTATCAGTGGAACTGCAATAAAATGACGACAATGCATATAAACAGGTATGAGAAAGAGGAAAAGATGTTCATGGTTAATAGTGAATAATCTAGGGGAGTGTTTTAAACTAATAAATGTTATGTCACATTGCATAGACTGTCACATGAGCAGGCTGGCTTGCTCTGTAGCTAGATATTTCTTTCTTCTGTACAGAGACATGACATTAATTATTAATACGTTGTGACCACAACATAATAATGTCAAAGGAATGAATTGTGTAACTCAAGCCCATGATTTAATTGAACTGTGGGAACAGTAGAGCCTCAAGTTAATTTGGAGGGAATGGGAGGGAAAATGTCACTTAAAGTGATGATATATCTATGTAACAAGGCCACTGAGGCCATTTTGTCTATGCTGTGGCTGTCATTTCAATATTGAAGTCATCCTTTAGATTAGGTTCCCCTGGCCATGACTGTTTAACAACAACTGCTTTCAATTGCTTTCAGAGGTTAATACATTTTCAGCACTATATTTACTTCATGTTATGTAAGTATTTTATGGCCATTAAATATACTTCAGTACATTTCAGAGCAATTTATTAATTGTTTGTTTGTTAGTTTGTTTGTGCCCCCCCCCCCCCCCATTGTATTTATTCCCATTTTACTAGTCCATTTACACACACGGTGTGGGAACACCAATCAGTCTAATCTGAATGTCTTTGAACTGTGGGAGGAAACTGGAGTACCCAGAGGAAACCCATCAAGCATGGGGAGAACATGCAAACTCCATGCACACCGACCCAAGGCAGAAATCAAACCCAGACCCTGGAGGTGCAAGATGACAGTGCTAGCCACTAAGCTACCGTGCCACCCATTTAGTCATGGACAATTCCCTCCCATCAGTAAGCTCTCACTTATTACCCAACAACTACTAACCAAAGTCTAAAGCTCTGAGGCATGTAAAGACCAAACAACCATATATTTTCTAACTGCTGCTTATGCAACATCAGGGGGCAGCATAACATAGTTGGAGAAAGTCTTTTTCACCCTCTTTGAGTTCACAAACACTCATGCTTGGCTAGTGGTGCTGTAATGGATAGCGGAAAGAGTATTCCTCTTCCTCCCTGAGATCACATCCAGCCATGGATGGCAATAATAGGTTGGACACTTTTTCTGTTACACCAGTTCAAAATTCTGAACAATTTATTGGTGTCAAGGAAAATATTTGCAAGCTTTTTCTGATTAAAAAAAGAGTTATATTTAAACTTTTTTTTTTAAGTGGAAATATATTTTAAATAATAATTTAAAATGAAAGTACATAAATATAGTTATGTACTTTTATTTAATAAATATTAAATACATATATTTAATATTTTACATATATTTGATATATTTAAAATATTCGGTTATATTTTAAAACAATGGTTTTAAAATATAACTGAATCTACAATGTCTCATTATATACTGTATATAAAATGACTGTCTCACATGGTTTATTAGTTTTAACCTCTGTATAAGGGAGATAAATATTCAGTTGTCAAGACAAAGACATACCTTCCCTTTGAAGTGTGACTGCATGAGTCGATATTGTAGCAAATTGTGTCTCTGAATGAAAAAAAAAATGCCAGAATGGTCAAAATTTTAGTAACCAGGTGTAATAAGAAATTTTCAAATTAGAATTGTAAATGAGGCACAGCAAGTCGAGAATCATTTCAGTGTTGAACATCACAATGCTGCAAGGAATGACGATATGAAAACACGACCCCAGACAGTCTGGAGACTCTGTTTATTTTATCTCCTGCTTTTTTCTCTTTCATTGAAGCTCATGCATTATGAGGGCAGGAAGAGATGAAACATGACAGGGTAAAAATGAAGCCCAAATACTGCAATATACAACCCCTTTAGTATGTCATATGCATCAGGACGACTACAAAAGTGAGTCCCCAGACAGGTTTCTTAGTGTCATAGACATTAGCTGTGCTTTCTGGCTTATTTGCTAAGCAAGACATAAACAGCACACAAAAGGAAAACACAAACATATTGCAATTCCAGGTTTAATAATGAGTTTTAATCCCACTAATTACTCTGGCACAGGAGCAGTACTAATTACTCACTAATCATTCCCTCAGTCTAAAAATAGTGCCTGAATTGTTTCCTACACCATTAAATATCAATTCCAGCCACTAGAATAATGAGGAGTCTTTTTTAGGAAATGGAAGATGAGGAAAATGTTAAATAAGTCATAGTCACTGCTTTAACTAATGTAAAAAGGGTTTAATGAATTAAAAAAAGGAAAAAAAGTAATGAAATGCCTTGAAATGACAAGTCAAACACACACAAATACTCCAGTCGCTGAACAGCACCTTGCATAAGTATTCACTCCCTAGCTGTTTTTATAGTAAATATTTTGATGGCATGAAAAACAAAATGTTACAAAAAGATTAACTTGTTTTCATAATCCAATTAACCCCATGGATCAATGCTTGAGGAATCAAGATTTATATTCATACCAAGACAATGTCACACTGTAATTTCCCCAAAAGTGAATTCCATTCAACTGTTTACGGATTTCAGACATATCAGTCTTTTTTTTTTTATATATTTTTTAGATTTAGGTATTAACTACCGATAAATTGTATGATTATGATTATGATTAAAAATCAATATCAAATGCCCAAAAGATTAATAGAAAAAAAATAAATGACTGTTTTCTTCACTTGTCATCACCATTATAATGTATTTCATTAATAATCCTGAAAACAATAATGTCACAAGTAGAATAATAATTCTATACACATGTAGTATATATATATGTTAAAAACTGAGGTCTAGGCTCAGTAAATAAAGTCAGGTGAAGACCTGAATGTACTGAATGACCATGTTATAACGTCTATGGAGTTTTCCTTCCTTTATGGCACAGGCATATTCCAGGACTTAAATTGTAAAAAAGGGGTTCTGGTAGCATGAGGAGTCATTTTCATACATGCATTGGTTACCACAGAATCCTGAATTTGACCTCATTCACATTATTTGGGATGTGCTGGAAAATAATTTACAGAATGATTTGTATATGCTATAATCAGTACAAGATTTTGACAAAAAATGAATGCAACTCTAAATGGGAATAAATATTGTGACATATGTAATTGAAAATACATTAAATACAATCTCAGTTAAGTCCATGGGGTGAATATTTTAAGGCCAGGCAATTTTTTTCAGATGCACATGCACATGCATAAGCAAATTAATTACTCAAGCTTTATTGCTGCATTATCTCATGCATTAGCTTTGTCAGTTGTGAAATAAATGATCCACACTAATTGAAGTGAAGCGGCTTTTAATACCTCGCACAGGCGTCGGTGGTAATGGACTATCTGAGACTATGTGATGCACTGCAAAGTAGATAGTGAATGAGATAAAAATTTTAGTCAAATTAAAACACATAAGTTCTTGTACTGTACATCATGATGTCAGTGTACTTACCGTACCAGCCGGGTGGAGCTGGGCAGTACACCGGCGTTGGGCGGCATGCTGGGACTGGTATGAAAGTATTTAAGCAATTAATATTTTCTCTTCATATATTCTTTGTGTAGCATATATTATAATTATAAGACACTTACGTTCTTGTAGTGGGGCCACTACATCAATGCTTTCTGAAATGATTACAGAAATGCATCATTTTTAAGTACACATCAAGTTCATACAGTATCATTTTGAGTAGGCTAGCAACTTGACACTACTTACAGTATAGTGTATAATCTCATTTAAGAATCGATTCAATATTTTAAAATTAATATGAATTAAAATGTTAATATTGTAAATTAGCACTAAACATATGGTGATGCTATTCGGCTAAACTAACACTTTCAAAAAAGCAGTAAGACTTTATCATGCAAACAAATAGTTGTAAATGTCTCTTAGTGGTTTCTGGGATTGTTCAGGATTTATTGTTTTACAACATCAAAGATGGCATGGCACTGAAAACCGAAAAAAGTGCTGATCAAACAGATACCATAAAAATGTAACTTGAAAAATATGTTAGAGCTAAATGCATCATAGAAAGCTCCTCTGTAATATAGATTTTACATTTTTATATAACTTTTATTTAAAAAACTAGATCACATTGGTGTAGCTGTGGCTCAAATGACTAAAGGCACTGAGTTGGTGATAGGAAGTTCAGTTCTGTCCTTGAGCAATGGTTTTAAGCCTATGTGACCCTGTGCTTTGCCTGAGATATACAATAATAATAATAATAATAATAATAATAATAATAATAATAATAATAATAATAATAATAATAATAATAAATACATACATAAAAATTATTTCACTGTGCTCTAAGGTACATGTGACAAATAACCATTGCTCATCATCATCATCATCATCATTATCAACATCATCACTAAGATTATCAGCCCTTTCGCAAGGGATACATGGCCAAAATTGTTAAATATCACAAAGTAGCACAATAAAATTCAGTACAGAGTATTTGGAATAGTATCTGGAGATAAAAACAAAAGGTATTCTTTCCTAGTTCCTGGTACATGTGCTAGTGAATGTTCATGAATGATTGTGTGCACAATTCCTGCACATAAATGCGTCTCCTCCACAAGTTTATGACGAGTTATTCGTCAATTTGTAAAGACCAGGCATTCCACTCACTGAATGTTGACGGGATGAATGTCACTACAGCATGGCGGTTCTCATCATGCTTGAACTATCATGCTGTAACTGTCAATCGGTTTTATGGCCTCATTCACGACACATTTCATCACAAGTCCTAGTTTGATTTAAACAATCCAAATACATGTCCAAATACAATCCAAATACAGATCTCATATATACGAGCAGTTGAAAGTTAAAGACTTAGTTCATGTAGTCAAGAGTGAGCGCTGCTTGGTGGTCCTGAGATTTTAACTTGAAGCCATCTGATCACCAGCTCACTGCTACCATTGCTAACTTGCCAGGTGTTTAACTTCAAATTACAAGGACTAATAATCCCTCCAAACCACAACTGTATCACATTATTTCCAATTCAATAGTATACAGTGGTTAGTTCATGGTTTTGCTTATGTTAGTCATTATAAATACCAGTTTTATAAGAACCAGCTTCTCTTTTTTTCTCTCTGCCTCTATGTAAATTACACCTATATGAATTCCAATCTAAGCTGTTATAACTTTATAGAGTTGTATATATATGTATATATGGTGTTAATGAATCAGAGCCTGCATGATGTCAACTTCTGTTTTGTACTTCAACATACTGTAGTGTTTCAGTGCAGTGTAAACAAGTCACAAAGCTAATGAATGTTTGATCTGACTGAAAGCTGAGCAATGCTGCTCTTTTAAAAGGACTAATCGGAAACTGGTTTGTATTTTACTCCTATTCCATTTTAATGCTCTGGAAGTATTACTGAATAATACAATCAATAGCAATGTAAGTGCACAAGTTGTCTCAGAGAAAGCGTTCTTTTTGTTCCAGATATACAGTACTGTACACGTTATTATGTCAAATGTGTTATAAAGGTGTGGTAGAGAAGTAAAGGGTGGATGGATAGTGAAAAGTTTTGAATTCTTTGTTTGTTATATATTAAGGACATTCTTTATTTAGATATAATTTTAATACATTTTGCATTAAGCAATATAAAAATTTATTGAAATTATTTGAGATATTTTCCAACAGTAATAGTCACCCCTATATAGTCCTGCCTTACCCATGTTAACATACTATTGTAGAAATATTAATCAGAAGTTTCACCAAAGCAATAAGTTACCGTAGGAAATTAAGGGAAAGCTGCTGTTTTTACCTTTTTTATGCGGCAACTCAGAATCCACCATCTGCCGCACAGCTGTGGTAC
This sequence comes from Clarias macrocephalus, assembly GCA_011419295.1. Classification (NCBI taxonomy): domain Eukaryota; kingdom Metazoa; phylum Chordata; class Actinopteri; order Siluriformes; family Clariidae; genus Clarias; species Clarias macrocephalus. The sequence continues at coordinate 19,509 of JAAGKR010002227.1, forward strand.
AGAAATACAAACATACAAAACTGTATAAATCAGTGCAGCAGAGGATATATAATATATATATATATATATTTTTTTTATAAAAATCTGCAGAATTATTTCAGATCTTACTCAAGAAATTACATTGTGCAGAGGAATACTATCCACCCACAAGGGTCACAGGGGGCCTGGAGTCTAATCGGAATGTGGTGCCAACCCATCACAGGGCGGGCACACAAACACAGGTGTCAGCGCTAACCAATAAGCCACCGTGCTGCCAGGAACACTATACAATTGCCAGTTTTGTATTTTAGGTTTCTGTAGTTATGAAATAGTAATAAAAGTAGCAAACTGCCTTTCATGTGTTTTCTATGAATAGTACAGCGATATTAATTATTTTAGTAACATCTACGGTTATCGTGATCAAACCCAGGCCTTTCGCCTGGCAGTTGAGCAATCTAACACTGAGTCAATAATGGCCTTATATGTAAAGTGCATTAAATATAGAAACAGTTTTTTCTGTTCCATGTCCATTTAGGGGTGCCGTCCCAACTGGATTATATGTAAAAAGTAACAAATAGCACTCTGGACTTGTTACCTTGCTCAAGTTTTTGTTGTGGCTCCTTTTTCTCTTCCTCTAAATAATAACAATGACAACGACAACAACAACAACAACAACAACAAATAATAATAATAATAATAATAATAATAATAATAATAATAATAATAATAATAAAGCGTTAGTAAATGTATAATAATTGTAATGATTATAACAATAATAAAAAGAAAGCATTATTAGGTGTAGACTAGTAATAATAATAAGAAGAAGACGAAAAAGAAGAAATTAAAAACATGTACCACAGTGTTTTTCATAGTTTTTCAGCATTGCATGCAACTACTATGCATGATGTGGTTGTTTAAAATAAATGAACCTATGACTTTTTTTAAGAAATTCATCTAATATATACCATTATAGATAACATTTCCACTGTATGTGTACCATATTATTATTTTGCTTTTCTGTTTTAGGCGCTAGATAAAAATACCTTCTACATGCTATATTGTGTTTAAAAATGAATAAATAAAAAAATGAATGAATTTTAGATACTTAGGTTTAATCTGCCCTATTCACAAATCATTCTGCCACTTCAACTAAATTATACATGCTTCTCTATTAAAAGCATAATGTACCATGCAACTTTAGGACAGGATTAATTATATTAATGATATGCTTTATGAATTTCAGATGAGACAAAGCTACAATGTAAAGGTAAATGTGGCAAGTGAGGTGTAATGAACCTACAGCAGATGGCACTGTTTGGTGTGTGTGTGTGTGTGTGTGTGTGTGTGTGTGTGTGTGTGTGTGTGTGTGTGTGTGTGTGTGTGTGTGTGTGTGTGTGTGTGTGCGTGCGTGCGTGTGTGTGTGTGTGTGTGTTATTGACAGCATCAGAAATCAGCACATGCCTCTGTGTCAACTCCATTAAAGGCCTTTGGAAAGCTGGTGAAGCAGAAAAGCTGTGCTGCTGACATTTGGAGGTTTGGAGAAAAATACATACAGTATCTAAAAATCATTCCGTACATTTGCCCCATGTACAGGTCAGAGTTTACTGAAGGCTAAATGGAGAACGGAATCGTACATGCTGGGTGGGAGATTTAACTGAATGCTCCACCAGATGGCACTTCATAGCAGAAGATATTTTTTGCCATCATCTACTAAAGAACAGCACACAGGACTGGATGACACTGACAGTAATATTCAGCTGTGGCTGAGTGCAACATTTCCCTTTTATTTCCCATAATCCCTATTATTTCTTTATGGAAAAAGGTCTGTCTATATATTTTGACTGTATGTATGTATATTAACTAACTAACTAATGGAATGCAGACTTTGCATCTATCTATCTATCTATCTATCTATCTATCTATCTATCTATCTATCTATCTATCTGTCTGTCTGTCTGTCTGTCTGTCTGATTATCTCTTTGTCTGTCTATCTCTGTGCCTGTTCATCCACATACCTGCCTGTCCATCCACCCATCTGTACAATTGTCTGTCTGTCTACAGTATCTATCTATCTATCTATCTATCTATCTATCTATCTATCTATCTATCTATCTATCTATCTATCTATCTATCTATCTATCTATCTATCTATCTATCTATCTATATCTATCTATCTATCTATCTATCTATCTATCTATCTATCTATCTATCTATCTATCTATCTATCTATCTATCTATCTATCAAGTCACCAGCCTCAGAAATCGCAGGTTAACAGCAGCTCAGATCAGAGAGCAGGTCAATGCCACACAGAGTTCTAGCAGCAGACACGTCTCTAGAACAACTGTTAAGAGGAGACTGTGTGAATCAGGCCTTCATGGTAGAATATCTGATAGGAAACCAAGGACAGGCCATCTTTCCACCTGTCTGTCCATCCATCCATCTGTATAACTGTCTGTCTGTCTGTCTATCTATCTATCAGGATTTACATTTATAATGCTATAAATTAAACTACACAATCACTGCTAATTCTATTTCAGTGTTTTTAACATGAGAAATAAACTGCCAAACCACAAAACAACACAGAATTCATTTACAGCTGGGTGCTGTGACAGGGTTGTTGATCCTCATGACATGGTAAAAATGTCTTTTGTGTTTCTATCCATTTTGTCAGTTCTCTCCTGGCATGCACAATAATGTGATCATTTGAGTCAACATTAGGTACCTTTTTCCTCCTCGGGCTTAGCATCCAATATTGGAGGCAGTACGGGTTGTTCTGGCTGCAGACACACACAGGTGGCAGATTCCTTTTGTTCATCTAAATGCAAACAAGAGAAAAAAAATGTTGCAAACACACAAATTACTCCTTTTTATTAGACTTGAAAACACAAGACCTTTTTATTAGACTTGCTTACGGTACCTACTGTACTTAGTATGTACTGGATATATAATGTTGACCATTCTCCAGCACTGCACCTGACAAACTGCATTTTACTTTCTTACAGTATATACTTTAGGTAAGCAGTCTTTCCCTCACCAGCCTCTACGTTAATTCTCTTTACATTAATAGGACACACAATGTACACATATATGTTACCAAGAAACTGCAGAATGTGCAAACCCCTTTGTCCTAAAGACCTTCCCGTGTAGGAGAACTAAATTACCCACTGTTATGAAGCACTGACATGGAAAACTGCCTCGTAAAATATAATAATATAAGCATCAATGAACATGAAGTCGGAGAAAACTGTTTGTAAAATCCATTTCTGTGCAATTCATGTCTAATGTGTAACTATAGAAATGATAGCTTACAGAACAAGTGCGTGAGAGTTTTTCTCAGTTGATTTGGAACATTAATCACAACATCATTACCATTTGCAAAAACAGAACGGTCATATAGACAGTCAAGTCCATAAATTTTGGAACAAAGCTAAGTTTTTTGGCATTTGGACTCTGTACACCACCACAATGAATTTGAAATGAAACTCTCAAGATACGAGCGAAGTCAAGACTTTCAGCTTTAATTCAAGTGGTTGGAGAAATGTGTAACATAAGACGTGCGTCCCAATTTTGGAGGCTCATAAATAATGGAACAAATTAAAATAATTGCAACCTTAAAAACTGCAAAGGATGAAAATCCTCTGCACTCAGCAGCTAGCTGTAGTTTGGAACCAGTGGAGATGACCAAGCCTTAAGGTGTTGATTGTTTGTAGGTCCTCCTGTCAGTTTTGTCTTCAGTAAATGAAAACCATGCTCTGTTGGGTTGAGATCTGGTTGACTGACTTGGCCAGTGAAGAACATCAGATTTCTTTACCTTAGGTGGCTTTCACTGTATGTTTGGGTCATTATCTGTCTGTGTTATGAAGCAGGATTCTATCAGTTTTACAGGATGAATCTGAGCAGAGATCATAGCCCCATACACTTCACAATTCCTCCTCATTCCACTGGCAGCTACTGTATACATGCTAAAGTCATAACAGTGGCACAACCATGTTTGATGGATGATGTGGTATGTTTTTGATCATGAGCTGTTCCTTACCTTCTACATACTTTCCTCTTTCCATCAATCTGCTACAATTTAATTTTGGTTTTATCAGTCCAAAAGATCTGGCAAAGTTTTCTGGCAGTATGTTGTTGTGTCTGCTCATCAGTCACTCCAAGAAATACAGCATGTACTATACAGTATATGAATATATATTTATATATATTCCCTAAAGGGGAATTAAAGTTCAGGTTTTTCTACAGCTCCTGACAGTCCTTGTTCTACCATTGATTCTCCTCCATGATGGTAAGAATCTTTTTGGTCTTATCCAGTCTGATTTACTCACTGGCTGCGTTTATGGTAGCCAGCTATTTAAAAGAACTAGTTCATCATTGGTTAGACTTTCCCTTCCATTAATAAGAAATCTGGTATGGTTTACCTTAAAACATTTCATCAAGTCAAGACTCATTTATAGAATGGCTTATGCAAACATATAAAAAATATGCTTGACCATCTTGCCAATATAATGGCATATACTGTACTGTGCTATGAACTGATGCCTTGAAGTTTTGGGGTTATGACTATTTATTTTGTGCAAGTTGTTTTGAAGGTTTCAATTCTGAAAGCATGAAGCCTACCAAAGTGACTGAACAAAAACTGTAAAATAAACCTGTGCTAAACTAATGTCAGATCTGTTTTGAGAGAAAATTACACCACAGTTAGTTCTGACTGAGTAATCTGAGTGAATGAGAGGCGATCTAGAGCATCACAGTGGTGATCTAGAGCATAACAGCATTGGGTGTTTAATTACAGTATATGTATCCCTCCACATCATGGGTGTCCTAACAATTACACTGTTAGTCGCAGCATGGGTGAAAGTGTGTAGGTACAGTCCACAGTACTAGAAAGAGGGGAGAGAAGCTGCCTGCCCAAACTCATATCCAAAACCAGTCACACAAGCACTTTCAGCAAGAACCACATCTAATAAAGTTATGTCTCCTTGCTTGTTTGTTCCAAATTGTTGCTCCAAATTGCCACTGAACTTTCTGTGTTTATCTGCTCACGGCTAATTTGATCTTCAAAGCTAACTAGATTTGCTAACTCAAAGCTGAATTCCAAATCCCTCTCTAACTCCTGATCAAGGGCACTACATGGCGTGCTAACAAGAGATTGAACACCCTACATAGAGCACTAGGTTTCCATTTTAGCTATTTGGGATTTAACCCAATGACCTAGATTTTTTAAAGTGCTAATATAAAGTAAATCTCATAAGTTTCTCAGGACTGTCCACCACCTCCATGGTTTATTCTCCTCACTTTTTGGCTGCATAGTACTTGTAATAATTTCAAATTTCAGTCATCGGCTCCGTGAATCGTGGCTAGAGCCTGTGCCAGAAGGATAACAAAATAAACAAACAAATCATAATCTTTTGATAATAAATGTTTATGGAACTGTTGTATAAAAGCAATATCACACACAAGGTCATGCTATTGTAATTAATATCAGCATGGTGAAACAATCAGCCTCGTGCCTACGATTGAACTTCAGCTATGCCGATATTCAGCACAACAGCACTCCTGATATTGCTTAATTAACCCACACGTTCTGACCAATCAGAAAAGAGAATTACAAGAGAATTAGAAGTACAATATATTTTAAGGGATTGTGTAATAAAAGATTTTACACAATCCCAGATAGGATACATGTCATATACTGATAAATAATCAAATCACATTAATTTTCATAAAACTGAAGCCACAGGTATCATAAATTCGCACTTGTGTCATGACAAAGCAAAGGCAACTGTTTTTTTTTTTTTTTTTCGCTCATAAATCACACGAGTAAAACTAATTTCAAAAAGTGGATGTAAGTCACTGCACAGATGTGACAGCTTTATTAAAGGTTTGGATTGCTTAAATTTGTCAGAGCTAATGCGACACTTTGTGATTGAATGCCATCCTATCAGAAAAGGGACTGGATCATTACAAGGTGGAAGATTTATGACTGTAAAATAGATAACAGGAGATGAATGGAGTCATTTGATTATTCTCCAAAAATATATGTATATGAAAAAGCATTGCATATCCATTTTCATTTGAAATAATAATAACGGTCTGATGTGCAGCTCCTGTTTACAAGATTTCAAAAAAAAATATATATATATATATATATATATATATATTTTTTTTTTTTTTTTTTTTTGATGAGAGTTAATTTGACTATTGTATGTCTAAAGCCATTTTTGATATCTCGCAGCCTGGAGGCAAAATATTGGTTCCCTTTCAAAAGCTACACTCAATGCTGCGTGAAAACGCTATGGGAACATCTCTTTGTTGCCCGGTTGTGAAGCCTGTGCATGTCAAACCCGCCGAATACCTTCGGCTTATAACCTGTGCCAGGCATGACGTCACCGAATAAGGTGCACCTGCAGGTTATAAATAGGAGTGAACCGGAAACATCCTCAGATCTTTTTGTCTTCAGGACCGACTTTGTGTTTGCGTGTGTGTGTGCAACAGA